>OW121740.1:28484434-28730931 GCA_933228675.1 Stomorhina lunata
ATTTTTTTGAAAAATTTTTTATAAAAAACTTTAAAGTCGATTTTCTCGTTAACTATGATAGCTACAGCCAAAATAACGAAATTCTGTGATCACTAATTTTTTCGTACCAAAAATTGATTTTTTTTGAAAATTTTTTTTTAAAAAACTTTAAAGTCGATTTTCTCGTTAACTATGATAGCTACAGCCAAAATAACGAAATTCTGTGATCACTAATTTTTTCATACCAAAAATTGATTTTTTTTGAATTTTTTTTTTTAAAAAACTTTAAAGTCGATTTTCTCGTTAACTATGATAGCTACAGCCAAAATAACGAAATTCTGTGATCACTAATTTTTTCATACCAAAAATTTATTTTTTTTGAAATTTTTTTTTTAAAAAACTTTAAAGTCGATTTTCTCGTTAACTATGATAGCTACAGCCAAAATAACGAAATTCTGTGATCACTAATTTTTTCATACCAAAAATTGATTTTTTTGAAAAATTTTTTATAAAAAACTTTAAAGTCGATTTTCTCGTTAACTATGATAGCTACAGCCAAAATAACGCAATTCTGTGATCACTAATTTTTTCATACTAAAAATTGATTTTTTTGAAAAATTTTTTTTAAAAAACTTTAAAGTCGATTTTCTCGTTAACTATGATAGCTACAGCCAAAATAACGAAATTCTGTGATCACTAATTTTTTCATACCAAAAATTGATTTTTTTGAAAAATTTTTTATAAAAAACTTTAAAGTCGATTTTCTCGTTAACTATGATAGCTACAGCCAAAATAACGCAATTCTGTGATCACTAATTTTTTCATACTAAAAATTGATTTTTTTAAAAATTTTTTTTAAAAAACTTTAAAGTCGATTTTCTCGTTAACTATGATAGCTACAGCCAAAATAACGAAATTCTGTGATCACTAATTTTTTCATACCAAAAATTGATTTTTTTTGAAAAATTTTTTATAAAAAACTTTAAAGTCGATTTTCTCGTTAACTATGATAGCTACAGCCAAAATAACGAAATTCTGTGATCACTAATTTTTTCATACCAAAAATTGATTTTTTTGAAAATTTTTTATAAAAAACTTTAAAGTCGATTTTCTCGTTAACTATGATAGCTACAGCCAAAATAACGAAATTCCTGTGATCACTAATTTTTTCATACCAAAAATTGATTTTTTTGAAAAATTTTTTATAAAAAACTTTAAAGTCGATTTTCCTCGTTAACTATGATAGCTACAGCCAAAATAACGCAATTCTGTGATCACTAATTTTTTCATACTAAAAATTGATTTTTTTGAAAAATTTTTTTTAAAAAACTTTAAAGTCGATTTTCTCGTTAACTATGATAGCTACAGCCAAAATAACGAAATTCTGTGATCACTAATTTTTCATACCAAAAATTGATTTTTTGAAAAATTTTTTATAAAAAACTTTAAAGTCGATTTTCTCGTTAACTATGATAGCTACAGCCAAAATAACGAAATTCTGTGATCACTAATTTTTTCATACCAAAAATTGATTCTTTTTGAAAAATTTTTTATAAAAAACTTTAAAGTCGATTTTCTCGTTAACTATGATAGCTACAGCCAAAATAACGCAATTCTGTGATCACTAATTTTTTCATACTAAAAATTGATTTTTTTGAAAAATTTTTTTTAAAAAACTTTAAAGTCGATTTTCTCGTTAACTATGATAGCTACAGCCAAAATAACGAAATTCTGTGATCACTAATTTTTTCATACCAAAAATTGATTTTTTTGAAAAATTTTTTATAAAAAACTTTAAAGTCGATTTTCTCGTTAACTATGATAGCTACAGCCAAAATAACGAAATTCTGTGATCACTAATTTTTTCATACCAAAAATTGATTTTTTTGAAAAATTTTTTATAAAAAACTTTAAAGTCGATTTTCTCGTTAACTATGATAGCTACAGCCAAAATAACGAAATTCTGTGATCCACTATTTTTTCATACCAAAAATTGATTTTTTTGAAAAATTTTTTATAAAAAACTTTAAAGTCGATTTTCTCGTTAACTATGATAGCTACAGCCAAAATAACGCAATTCTGTGATCACTAATTTTTTCATACTAAAAATTGATTTTTTTGAAAAATTTTTTTTAAAAAACTTTAAAGTCGATTTTCTCGTTAACTATGATAGCTACAGCCCAAATAACGAAATTCTGTGATCACTAATTTTTTCATACCAAAAATTGATTTTTTTGAAAAATTTTTTATAAAAAACTTTAAAGTCGATTTTCTCGTTAACTATGATAGCTACAGCCAAAATAACGCAATTCTGTGATCACTAATTTTTTCATACTAAAAATTGATTTTTTTGAAAAATTTTTTTAAAAAACTTTAAAGTCGATTTTCTCGTTAACTATGATAGCTACAGCCAAATAACGAAATTCTGTGATCACTAATTTTTTCATACCAAAAATTGATTTTTTTGAAAAATTTTTTATAAAAAACTTTAAAGTCGATTTTCTCGTTAACTATGATAGCTACAGCCAAAATAACGAAATTCTGTGATCACTAATTTTTTCATACCAAAAATTGATTTTTTTGAAAAATTTTTTATAAAAAACTTTAAAGTCGATTTTCTCGTTAACTATGATAGCTACAGCCAAAATAACGCAATTCTGTGATCACTAATTTTTTCATACTAAAAATTGATTTTTTTTGAAAAATTTTTTTTAAAAACTTTAAAGTCGATTTTCTCGTTAACTATGATAGCTACAGCCAAAATAACGAAATTCTGTGATCACTAATTTTTTCATACCAAAAAATTGATTTTTTGAAAAATTTTTTATAAAAAACTTTAAAGTCGATTTTCTCGTTAACTATGATAGCTACAGCCAAAATAACGCAATTCTGTGATCACTAATTTTTTCATACTAAAAATTGATTTTTTTGAAAATTTTTTTTAAAAAACTTTAAAGTCGATTTTCTCGTTAACTATGATAGCTACAGCCAAAATAACGAAATTCTGTGATCACTAATTTTTTCATACCAAAAATTGATTTTTTTGAAAAATTTTTTATAAAAAACTTTAAAGTCGATTTTTCTCGTTAACTATGATAGCTACAGCCAAAATAACGCAATTCTGTGATCACTAATTTTTTCATACTAAAAATTGATTTTTTTGAAAAATTTTTTTTAAAAAACTTTAAAGTCGATTTTCTCGTTAACTATGATAGCTACAGCCAAAATAACGAAATTCTGTGATCACTAATTTTTTCATACCAAAAATTGATTTTTTTGAAAAAATTTTTTATAAAAAACTTTAAAGTCGATTTTCTCGTTAACTATGATAGCTACAGCCAAAATAACGAAATTCTGTGATCACTAATTTTTTCATACCAAAAATTGATTTTTTTGAAAAATTTTTTATAAAAAAACTTTAAAGTCGATTTTCTCGTTAACTATGATAGCTACAGCCAAAATAACGAAATTCTGTGATCACTAATTTTTTCATACCAAAAATTGATTTTTTTTGAAAATTTTTTTTTAAAAAACTTTAAAGTCGATTTTCTCGTTAACTATGATAGCTACAGCCAAAATAACGAAATTCTGTGATCACTAATTTTTTTCATACCAAAAATTGATTTTTTTGAAAAATTTTTTATAAAAAACTTTAAAGTCGATTTTCTCGTTAACTATGATAGCTACAGCCAAAATAACGAAATTCTGTGATCACTAATTTTTTTCATACCAAAAATTGATTTTTTTTGAAATTTTTTTTTAAAAAACTTTAAGTCGATTTTCTCGTTAACTATGATAGCTACAGCCAAAATAACGAAATTCTGTGATCACTAATTTTTTCATACCAAAAATTGATTTTTTTGAAAAATTTTTTATAAAAAACTTTAAAGTCGATTTTCTCGTTAACTATGATAGCTACAGCCAAAATAACGAAATTCTGTGATCACTAATTTTTTCATACCAAAAATTGATTTTTTTGAAAATTTTTTTTTAAAAAACTTTAAAGTCGATTTTCTCGTTAACTATGATAGCTACAGCCAAAATAACGAAATTCTGTGATCACTAATTTTTTCATACCAAAAATTGATTTTTTTTGAAAATTTTTTTTTAAAAAACTTTAAAGTCGATTTTCTCGTTAACTATGATAGCTACAGCCAAAATAACGAAATTCTGTGATCACTAATTTTTTCATACCAAAAATTGATTTTTTTTGAAAAAATTTTTTATAAAAAACTTTAAAGTCGATTTTCTCGTTAACTATGATAGCTACAGCCAAAATAACGAAATTCTGTGATCACTAATTTTTTCATACCAAAAATTGATTTTTTTGAAAAATTTTTTATAAAAAACTTTAAAGTCGATTTTCTCGTTAACTATGATAGCTACAGCCAAAATAACGAAATTCTGTGATCACTAATTTTTTCATACCAAAAATTGATTTTTTTGAAAATTTTTTTTAAAAAACTTTAAAGTCGATTTTCTCGTTAACTATGATAGCTACAGCCAAAATAACGAAATTCTGTGATCACTAATTTTTTCATACCAAAAATTGATTTTTTTGAAAATTTTTTTTTAAAAAACTTTAAAGTCGATTTTCTCGTTAACTATGATAGCTACAGCCAAAATAACGAAATTCTGTGATCACTAATTTTTTCATACCAAAAATTTATTTTTTTTGAAAAATTTTTTATAAAAAACTTTAAAGTCGATTTTCTCGTTAACTATGATAGCTACAGCCAAAATAACGAAATTCTGTGATCACTAATTTTTTCATACCAAAAATTGATTTTTTTGAAAAATTTTTTATAAAAAACTTTAAAGTCGATTTTCTCGTTAACTATGATAGCTACAGCCAAAATAACGAAATTCTGTGATCACTAATTTTTTCATACCAAAAATTGATTTTTTTGAAAATTTTTTTATGAAAAACTTTAAAGTCGATTTTCTCGTTAACTATGATAGCTACAGCCAAAATAACGAAATTCTGTAATCACTAATTTTTTCATACCAAAAATTGATTTTTTTTTTTTAATTTTTTATAAAAAACTTTAAAGTCGATTTTCTCGTTAACTATGATAGCTACAGCCAAAATAACGAAATTCTGTGATCACTAATTTTTTCATACCAAAAATTGATTTTTTTTGAAAATTTTTTTTTTTAAAAACTTTAAAGTCGATTTTCTCGTTAACTATGATAGCTACAGCCAAAATAACGAAATTCTGTGATCACTAATTTTTTCATACCAAAAATTGATTTTTTTGAAAAATTTTTTATAAAAAACTTTAAAGTCGATTTTCTCGTTAACTATGATAGCTACAGCCAAAATAACGAAATTCTGTGATCACTAATTTTTTCATACCAAAAATTGATTTTTTTGAAAAATTTTTTATAAAAAACTTTAAAGTCGATTTTCTCGTTAACTATGATAGCTACAGCCAAAATAACGAAATTCTGTGATCACTAATTTTTTCATACCAAAAATTGATTTTTTTGAAAAACGCAATTCTGTGATCACTAATTTTTTCATACTAACAAATTGATTTTTTTTGAAAAATTTTTTTTAAAAAACTTTAAAGTCGATTTTCTCGTTAACTATGATAGCTACAGCCAAAATAACGAAATTCTGTGATCACTAATTTTTTCATACCAAAAATTGATTTTTTTGAAAAATTTTTTATAAAAAACTTTAAAGTCGATTTTCTCGTTAACTATGATAGCTACAGCCAAAATAACGAAATTCTGTGATCACTAATTTTTTCATACCAAAAATTGATTTTTTTGAAAAATTTTTTATAAAAAACTTTAAAGTCGATTTTCTCGTTAACTATGATAGCTACAGCCAAAATAACGAAATTCTGTGATCACTAATTTTTTCGTACCAAAAATTGATTTTTTTTGAAAATTTTTTTTTAAAAAACTTTAAAGTCGATTTTCTCGTTAACTATGATAGCTACAGCCAAAATAACGAAATTCTGTGATCACTAATTTTTTCATACCAAAAATTGATTTTTTTGAAAAATTTTTTATAAAAAACTTTAAAGTCGATTTTCTCGTTAACTATGATAGCTACAGCCAAAATAACGAAATTCTGTGATCACTAATTTTTTCATACCAAAAATTGATTTTTTTTGAAATTTTTTTTTTAAAAAACTTTAAAGTCGATTTTCTCGTTAACTATGATAGCTACAGCCAAAATAACGAAATTCTGTGATCACTAATTTTTTCATACCAAAAATTGATTTTTTTGAAAAATTTTTTATAAAAAACTTTAAAGTCGATTTTCTCGTTAACTATGATAGCTACAGCCAAAATAACGAAATTCTGTGATCACTAATTTTTTCATACCAAAAACTGATTTTTTTGAAAAATTTTTTATAAAAAACTTTAAAGTCGATTTTCTCGTTAACTATGATAGCTACAGCCAAAATAACGAAATTCTGTGATCACTAATTTTTTCATACAAAAAATTGATTTTTTTTTTTTGAAAAATTTTTTATAAAAAACTTTAAAGTCGATTTTCTCGTTAACTATGATAGCTACAGCCAAAATAACGAAATTCTGTGATCACTAATTTTTTCATACCAAAAATTGATTTTTTTTGAAAAATTTTTTATAAAAAACTTTAAAGTCGATTTTCTCGTTAACTATGATAGCTACAGCCAAAATAACGAAATTCTGTGATCACTAATTTTTTCATACTAAAAATTGATTTTTTTGAAAAAACTTTAAAGTCGATTTTCTCGTTAACTATTATAGCTACAGCCAAAATAACGAAATTCTGTGATCACTAATTTTTTCATACCAAAAATTGATTTTTTTTGAAAAATTTTTTATAAAAAACTTTAAAGTCGATTTTCTCGTTAACTATGATAGCTACAGCCAAAATAACGAAATTCTGTGATCACTAATTTTTTCATACTAAAAATTGATTTTTTTGAAAAGTTTTTTCATGAAAAACTTTAAAGTCGATTTTCTCGTTAACTATGATAGCTACAGCCAAAATAACGAAATTCTGTGATCACTAATTTTTTCATACTAAAAATTGATTTTTTTGAAAAGTTTTTTCATGAAAAACTTTAAAGTCGATTTTCTCGTTAACTATGATAGCTACAGCCAAAATAACGAAATTCTGTGATCACTAATTTTTTCATACCAAAAATTGATTTTTTTGAAAATTTTTTTATGAAAAACTTTAAAGTCGATTTTCTCGTTAACTATGATAGCTACAGCCAAAATAACGAAATTCTGTGATTACTAATTTTTTCATACCAAAAATTGATTTTTTTGAAAATTTTTTTACGAAAAACTTTAAAGTCGATTTTTTCGTTAACTATGATAGCTACAGCCAAAATAACGAAATTCTGTGATCACTAATTTTTTCATACCAAAAATTGATTTTTTTGAAAATTTCTTTATGAAAAACTTTAAAGTCGATTTTCTCGTTAACTATGATAGCTACAGCCAAAATAACGAAATTCTGTGATCACTAATTTTTTCATACTAAAAATTGATTTTTTTGAAAATTTTTTTCATGAAAAACTTTAAAGTCGATTTTCTCGTTAACTATGATAGCTACAGCCAAAATAACGAAATTCTGTGATCACTAATTTTTTCATACCAAAAATTGATTTTTTTGAATTTTTTTTTTTAAAAAACTTTAAAGTCGATTTTCTCGTTAACTATGATAGCTACAGCCAAAATAACGAAATTCTGTGATCACTAATTTTTTCATACCAAAAATTGATTTTTTTGAAAATTTTTTTATGATAAACTTTAAAGTCGATTTTCTCGTTAACTATGATAGCTACGCCAAAATAACGAAATTCTGTGATCACTAATTTTTTCATACTAAAAATTGATTTTTTTGAAAAAACTTTAAAGTCGATTTTCTCGTTAACTATGATAGCTACAGCCAAAATAACGAAATTCTGTGATCACTTATTTTTTCATACCAAAAATTTATTTTTTTTTTTGAAAAATTTTTTATAAAAAACTTTAAAGTCGATTTTCTCGTTAACTATGATAGCTACAGCCAAAATAACGAAATTCTGTGATCACTAATTTTTTCATACCAAATATTTATTTTTTTTTTTTTGAAAAATTTTTTATAAAAAACTTTAAAGTCGATTTTCTCGTTAACTATGATAGCTACAGCCAAAATAACGAAATTCTGTGATCACTAATTTTTTCATACTAAAAATTGATTTTTTTGAAAATTTTTTTCATGAAAAACTTTAAAGTCGATTTTCTCGTTAACTATGATAGCTACAGCCAAAATAACGAAATTCTGTGATTACTAATTTTTTCATACCAAAAATTGATTTTTTTGAATTTTTTTTTTTTTAAAACTTTAAAGTCGATTTTCTCGTTAACTATGATAGCTACAGCCAAAATAACGAAATTCTGTGATCACTAATTTTTTCATACCAAAAATTGATTTTTTTGATTTTTTTTTTTTTAAAAACTTTAAAGTCGATTTTCTCGTTAACTATGATAGCTACAGCCAAAATAACGAAATTCTGTGATTACTAATTTTTTCATACCAAAAATTGATTTTTTTGCATTTTTTTTTTTTTAAAACTTTAAAGTCGATTTTCTCGTTAACTATGATAGCTACAGCCAAAATAACGAAATTCTGTGATCACTAATTTTTTCATACAAAAAATTGATTTTTTTTATGAAAAACTTTAAAGTCGATTTTCTCGTTTACTATGATAGCTACAGCCAAAATAACGAAATTCTGTGATTACTAATTTTTTCATACCAAAAATTGATTTTTTTGAAAATTTTTTTACGAAAAACTTTAAAGTCGATTTTCTCGTTAACTATGATAGCTACAGCCAAAATAACGAAATTCTGTGATCACTAATTTTTTCATACCAAAAATTGATTTTTTTGAAAATTTTTTTATGAAAAACTTTAAAGTCGATTTTCTCGTTAACTATGATAGCTACAGCCAAAATAACGAAATTCTGTGATCACTAATTTTTTCATACCAAAAATTGATTTTTTTGAAAATTTTTTTCATGAAAAACTTTAAAGTCGATTTTCTCGTTAACTATGATAGCTACAGCCAAAATAACGAAATTCTGTGATCACTAATTTTTTCATACCAAAAATTGATTTTTTTTTTTAATTTTTTTTTTAAAAACTTTAAAGTCGATTTTCTCGTTAACTATGATAGCTACAGCCAAAATAACGAAATTCTGTGATCACTACCAAAAATTGATTTTTTTGAAAATATTTTTATGAAAAACTTTAAAGTCGATTTTCTCGTTAACTATGATAGCTACAGCCAAAATAACGAAATTCTGTGATCACTAATTTTTTCATACCAAAAATTGATTTTTTTGAATTTTTTTTTTTTAAAAACTTTAAAGTCGATTTTCTTGTTAACTATGATAGCTACAGCCAAAATAACGAAATTCTGTGATCACTAGTTTTTTCATACCAAAAATTGATTTTTTTGAAAATTTTTTTCATGAAAAACTTTAAAGTCGATTTTCTCGTTAACTATGATAGCTACAGCCAAAATAACGAAATTCTGTGATCACTCATTTTTCAAACCAAAAATTTATTTTTTTGAAATTTTTATATGAAAAACTTTAAAGTCGATTTTCTCTTTAGTAGCAGTTGCAAATTGTCAATAGTTTGGCACGTGTAGCAAAAGGTCTATCAGTTATAATTAAGATTTTTTAAACGAGTTTTTAATGTCCTGATAAAGTTTGCAAAAAAGCTGTTAAAAAAATGAGCAGCTGCTCAAGAAAGGATTAAAAATCCCTTGCAAAGGATCTATTTAAAGTTGTATGCAAGGAAACTTATAAAGAAACAGGGCATAACAATAAAAACAACACGTGTTGCTTTGAAATTAATATACAGAAAAGTTATACTGATGATCGTGAAGGACTTGAAGCAAAAAAAATATATTAAAAAGAAGGAAATTAATTATGCCTGTACGTTTCTGGGATATGTAATTATTATTTTTGATTTAAAAAACCTTTGTTCCTTAAATCATAGAACAAAAT
Source organism: Stomorhina lunata (assembly GCA_933228675.1). NCBI lineage: Eukaryota > Metazoa > Arthropoda > Insecta > Diptera > Rhiniidae > Stomorhina > Stomorhina lunata. The sequence goes on from OW121740.1 coordinate 28,494,439, forward strand.
TTTTACTACTTCCAAGGCTTTTCTATTACAAAGGATTTTCTTCGGCTTAAGATCCTTTTGTTTGTTTTTTTCATCTTTTTTTTTTTTGAAATTCATAACAATAATTCCTTTTTAATTGTTATTTATATGAAAACAGCAGTAAAAGAACTTAACCTCAAATAAATGTTTATGATCAAACGAATTCAAACCCTCCCTTCTCTCGCTTTCAGGCCTAAACTATGGAACTGTATGTGTGTGTTCTTCCTTTCAAGATCATAATCTTGATCTTGATTTTTATTGTTTTCTGTTTTTACTTTTACTCTCCAGTTGTGACGTTATTTATGTGATTTCTTTTCTATGTTGTACAAAAGGACTTGTTATCCTTGGGATAAATAGTTAAAGGAAGCATTTGAACGAATCTAAAATAATTCAAAAATTTTTGAACTTATTGAAAGAATTTCTTTAGACTTAATGAAAAAGTGCTATTTCTTTATAAGAAATTATTGAAGCAAAAAAATGGATTTTTTTTCATAACATAAATGATTTATCTGTGTAAAAGACTTCCCAATAAAGTTTGGATTACCCCAAAAGAACCCGGAATGAACTTTAATCAATTATATAATTTCCATTTTGTGCAACGACTTTCCCCATCTTTCCGGCAACATCATTATTTCACGCTCATAGAACTTTTGGCCTTTATTTGCAAAAAACTGAACCAAGTGCGATTTTATAGCCTCCCCTACAAGAACATGACCAGTCATTTGACCGATCAACTAACTAGTAGTGCTGACTAATATATCAGTCAGCAGTTTCTATCATTTTATTAAGGCAAATATGAAAAAGCTGACCGAAACTTTTGTATGCATGTGATTTTGCTTCTCTTTCTTATGCATGTAAAAGTGTTCTAAAAAAAATATGTATTTACTATTTTAGACAAAATTTATCCATAGTGCAAGAAATAATTTATTTTTTGATCAAGTTAGTTTCTATAGATATGTCAGATACTATTATTTTAGAAATTATTAATTTTCAATAGTTATTTCAATCAAAATGGACTGCGAAAAAAAAGTTCGTGAAAATATAATTAAAACTTTTCAAAAAAATCCGTCATGGACTTTTAAAAAAATAGCTAAAAATTTTAAAGTTGACCCTCGAACGGTTTCTAATGCCATCAGACGGTATAAGGAAAACCTGAGCATTGAAAGAAAACCTGGATCAGGGAGGAAAAAAGGTAGTACAGATATTGGTAAGGCAAAAGAAGTCGAGCGACTCTTTCGAAGAGCGCCTAACACTTCTTTAAGAAAAGCAGCTCGTATGGTAAAATGTTCTACGAGTTTTGCACATAGAGTCAAAGCTTATGCTGGACTGAAGACATACAAAGTCCAAAAGGTTCCAGATCTCAATGCTATAAAGAACTTAGAAGCAAAAAAACGAGCGAAAAAATTAAAGTCTGATTTTATAAAAAAATACACCTGTTGTGTGATGGATGATGAAACATACGTACTGGCAGACTTTTCTCAACTTCCTGGTCAAGATTTTTATGTTGCTGATAAACGGGGCAATATTCGGCAAGAGTTTCGCACAAAAAAACAAACAAATTTCCCTAAGAAGTTTCTCGTGTGGCAAGCTATTTACAGTTGTGGCAAAAGAAGTAAAGTATTTGTGGCATCTGGCACAATAAACACAGAAATTTATATAAAGGAGTGCCTACAAAAACAGTTGTTACCCTTTTTAAGAGAGCACAGAGTGACTACATTTTGTTGGCCCGATTTGGCATCATGCCATTTGGAAAAAAGGCACTTGAGTGGTACTCAAAGAATAATGTCATTTTTGTACCACGAGAGGCAAATCCACCTAACTGTCCAGAACTTCGGCCTGTGGAAAGGTATTGGGCTCTGGTAAAAAAGGAATTGAAGAACACAGGAAAGATTTCCAAGAACATGTCCGATTTTAATCGCAGGTGGAGCACATGCTCCAAAAAGGTATCAGAAGCAACTGTAAAATCTTTAATGGGAGTGTTTCCGAAAAAAGTCGATAATTTTGCAAAACCCGAGTACTAAGTAAACATTTTAATGCTAAATGATTTTGTATAATATGTCATTATATTTGCGTATTTTGAAGAGTTTTTATATTAAAAGGTTTGATTTTTATTTAAGAAAATCCAACTACAAATTTTATTTAGAGCACTCTTTATTATTCTGGCTCTATATATGTATATCCGAACCGCTCACTCTAATAGTTTTTACTTATCAACGGTGATGTATATATCGGTCACAGGTGAGTAGTCAATCTTAATGTATATATCGATCACAGGTGACCAAAATATCTTTTGTAGTAAAACAATATTATTAAACAGTTTAAGTTGTAAAAAATTTATTTAATAATTTCATATTCAGATAAAAATTAAAATATCAGGTCTGCAACTTTCCTTCCGGCGTTTTCATCCGATTGAAAGGGCTGTTTAAACTGTGTACACGTCACTAAAAGCTGGTTGACATAGAGCCTTCTGGAAAATTTAAAATTTTGTTAAAAATAAATTTAATGTACACCTTTAAAAATTATTCTTTACCTATTCCTGAATAACTGCTTCAAACGTTGTACTACCGACAATTGTGAGGTCTGATCATATTGTGGACTTAACAGGATATTTTCTAAAGAAAAAATTTAAGTTCATACAAAATTTTAGTTATAAAAACTTTGCTTTAGAAAAATGTTTGTTAGCTAATTTTTTCTGAAAAAAATTTGCATAAAACTAAATAAAAAAAACTTACCTGCTTTTAAAATTATGACAGTTTTATTTATTTATAAGTTTTTTACAATTTCCATTAAATTTTAATTTGATTTTAAAAAGTATTTAATATATTTTTGCAATTTTTAATTTTTCGACAGTTTACAACGACGCTTGGTAAAATTGTGAAAATTATAATTTCGACAAATCATGTTGAAATGTATGCAAGAATGAAACAGCTGCAAACTTTGCTGTTGTTTCACTCTTACATTCACAATTTTGTAAAAATGTATTAGTAAAAAAATGTTGTATGTGTTAGTTTCGGTCATTAATTTCTTGTAGGGTCGTCATTATCGAAAGGGTTAATATTTAAGGAGTTTTGCAAAGACCGAAACAAATGCAAGTCTGACGTTACAAAGGTCAGGGCTATATAGTCTTCTTCTGTTATGCTTGATGCATTAAACACATAGACAACAGCAGGCTACACGAACACCGACTACAAAAGTCGTTGGCTGCAATCGTCGCCTCGTAGTCAGCTACTTCATTATTTTGGGGACGGCAGCTACATTTAAGATGGCAGCTACATTTCGAAACACCTGTTTATGAGTGGTGCCAATATCGCGTTTATAAGATGGACAAAATAACAATTTAAATTTTGATAAAAACGACATAAATTCATTTTATTAATTAACCTCCGAAATCAACGGATTTCCTGTACCTGATGGTATGTCTATATCAAAAAAAAAAAAATATAGAAAGATTTTGGTGTGATCTCTAATAATTTAAGAGTTATGGACTTTTAAATTTCAAGAATAATACGGTATAACTTTAGAAGTTTATATCCGATATTTACTTTTTTGGTATCAAACAAAAGCTACTGAAAATATCTTTTATATTCTTATATATTCTATATAATATTCTTTATAATAGATAAGGAGCTAATATACTATAAACTTATTTCTGCAACCGACTTTTTTTTATAAAAATTCGTATATCTTAAAACAATATATACAGTGGTGGTCACTTATTTAGCACAAATGGTACCTGTTATCTCTTATAGGAAATATTAAGTCCTAATTCAATTTTTTTGTAATGTATTACACGTGATGCGAAGATGAAGTCGTATTCCTTATATATATATATATGTTTTAAAAATTATATTTATTTTTGCAATCATTTAAAACTAAATCATAAAAAATACTGGACATATTTTTAGCACAAATTAAAAACAAGTTATTAATTTAAATTTCTTGAAAAAAAAAACTTAAAATTTTGTAGGATATCCTTTATTTTGTATAACTACCGCACATCTTTTATGCACACTCTTCACAAGAGCCAGGTATCGCTCATTTGGGATAGCGTGCCATATTTTTTGGATTTCCGTCCATAAATCATTTAAGTTGTTAGGTTTTACGCTTGTTATATGCTTCTCTATATCATTCCAAAGACTCTCAATAGGATTGAGATCCGTAGATTGAGCTGGCCATTTCAAAACATCTATTTGACTCTCCTCCAAGCAACACTTCACAGTACGTAAAGTGTGTTTAGGGTCATCGTCATGCATGAAGCGCCAGCTAGGTGGCATCTTTGCCTCTGCTTATGGTATAATGATATCGGCTAGAATATTTTTATAAACGTGTTGATCCATACGTGTGTTAATTTTGTGTATTGGACCAATTCCATGCCCTGAGAATGCAAGCCACACCATCACATTTCCTCCACCATGTTTTACAGTCTTTGACGTATACTTTGGGTTGTGCTGCATGTTCGGAAGAAACCATACATATCTCTTTCCATCAGATCCAAATCTGCAAGACTTTGATTCGTCGCTCCAAAGTATATTTTTCCAAAAATCTAATGGCTTTTTCAAATGCTATCGGGCGAAAGAAATTCGTGACTTCAAATTCTTTTTTGACACATGTGGCTTCTGTTGCACAATATAACCACGCGATTTTTTTTTTTTTTTTTTCATTAAGACGTCTTTGTATCGTTCTGTCGGAGACATCAATACCGTATTTTAATGACTCTTCACTATTTATTTCACTGGAGCTCTAAAAAGGGTCGGCCACTGACATTCTATGTATTAAAGAATCCTCTTTTGTTATCGTTTTTCTTGGTCTAGGTGCCCGTGAACCCTTGTTCCGTGTGCTTTTATATGGCTCAAAGCATTATATACCATCTTTCTTTAGCCATTTTTACTTACAGGACATCCTCTCGAATTTATTTCACAAATCACCTGTCGTTGCGTATCTGTGCACCATTTATTTTTGGCCATGTCTAATAAATATTTAATTTCTGAAAAACCTTCAACTGTACACATGATGATTAAAAACTTACCAAAAATTAATTAAAAATTCAAAAAATAACATAAATGTAAAATGTTTAATAGTTGTGCCAAATTTGTGTCCAGCTCCAATTACGTATTACCAACAAATAAATTATATATGAAGCAATTGAAGAAAGGGAATAACAAAAAGAGTAACAGGAATTGTCGATCACACCATAAGCTACACATCGTGGAAAAAAAAAGAAAATTATTACTCCAACAGAAAAATATACGGTTTTGAAAAAAACGCATAACTAGTGTGCTAAATATGTGACCACCACTGTATATATAAGTATGCTCTTTTATATAATGAATTTTATAAAGGACATACTGGGCTTTAATATAACATGAACTACGTAGCTCTAGCACACGTAGCGTGTGAGTTAGACAGTTTAAAAAATAACTTTTTAAAATTTTACTTCTATTGAGTTATAGTTATATAAATATAAATTTTTACATAATATTTTATTAGATATTATTGTATACATTAAATATATAAATATTTTATAAGTATGTAAATTGTTTACATAAATTCTCCCCATTGTATTTGTGGTAAATAAATTCAAGTGGTTTAAATCGCTCATTTATTTCAATATTATATGGTGTTGACAGCACTAAATCTTTTATTGTTGCCAACAAAAATAGAAAATAGTTTAATTTTGGCTAGAGCTACAACGGTGGTCGGTAGTCGTGTAGCCGTGTCGACTCTAAAAAATTTATTTCTATTTGAATGCATGTATTCTAATTTTGACAGGTTGTAGCCCGTAGCCTGCTGTTGTCTATGTGTTTAATGCATGACTCCCAGTGGAGCATAGGGCCTCAACCATAAACCAGAACTAGACTGTGGACGAAACTGTCAAGTACATTTAAGAGACGTCAAAAGTACATTTAAAAGACGTCATCTTCATATAAAAAATGTCAATATACATTTTTTTCTATTTTTTCTATTTTTTTTTTTGTGCTTAGTAAAACATATGATCGCACTCTATGCGGTACTCTATGGCCTCAACCATCCTTTTTTATATCGGACTCTATCGCGAGATGTTTTTTTTTTTAATTTAGAACCAGCACTCTGGGGATGACCCCTACTTATGCGATGCATTATTTTGGAACTAGGAAAATAGGTTATGGGAAGGAGGATTTAAATTTACCTATATTGCAACTGGCAGGGAAAACTTCTGCGGGAAACAAATTCCACATACGAACTGTACGGCTAAAGAACGAATTTTCTCTGTAGTGTGTTGTTCGATCTACCGGCCAATCTACTACAAAGGGATGAACTCTAACAGAAAGATGTGTATTGCTTAAGAACTTTCGAGTATCGGAAACGAGTTCCCTGACTTCGTTAGAGCACATTCGAAATTAGTAACGATAGAACAGTGTGATGCAACCCACATTGCGACGGCACTCCAGTGAATCAATAGACTTAGATACCCTACTGTCACCGATGAGCACTTTCGCCTTCTCCTGCACTCGGTCGAGAAGCTCCAAAATAGACTTTGAAGCACCGGCCCATACATGAGAGTTGTATTCCATTTTCGGTCGGATATTCTCTTCTTCTTCTTCTTCTGTTATCCTTGACTCCCTGCGGAGCATAGGGCCTGGGTCGGATATAGGTGTTGTAAATAGTACGGAGATCAGATGAAGTGAAGTATTTTTTACACCGTTTCAGAAAGCCGAGGCACTTGAATGCTTCTTTCGACACTTGAAAAATGTGATTTGTCCAACGGACATCACATTGAATTCTCATGCCTAGAACATCAAAAGCATCCGATTCCTCAATATTTACACCGCCTATTAAAACAGATGAAGTGCAGAATGTGGAGTCATCAATTTGTTCTGCCAGTGCTAAGACTCTCGGATCATCGCCGAGGTTCGAGTGCCAAAGCTCATGGTGAGCATTGAAATCACCCATCACCTTTCGGTTATCTCCATTTAGCATGAAGCTTATATCCGGATGATAACCGGGTGGGCAGCTGGCTACTGGCGGGATGTACACATTATACATTTCAATCTCTGCAGCTCCTGACCTGACCGCTGACACAACATCTACCAGCTGCATTTCATCAACATGATTTCCGCAAAGAACATAGTACTACCACTGCGTTAACTGCCATCACCACACATACATATATGCCATGGCCTTAATCAAAAGAAGCCATGTGAGCGCACAATAATGGTAGCGCTTGACCTGTCAAAAGCATTTGACATGGTCAGTCATGCAACCCTCTTTGATGACATCGCCAGCTCAAATCTTCCAAATTCCATCAAAAGATGGGTTGTAAACTGTATGTGTGGCCGCAAGTCATTTGTGGATTTTAGAAACAAAAAGTCAAAACCCCGTAGAGTTAAACAAGGAGTACCATAGGGTGGAGTTCTCTCCCCGATCCTATTTAACTTCTACCTTTCTAAACTCCCGGCGCCACCTGAAGGAGTGGAATTAATAACATACGCCGATGGCAGCACAATAATGGCAAGGGGCAATAACATTGACGAGCTGTGCGATAGAAAACTATCAATATCTACGGGACATAAAAAACTTTTTCACTGCAAGAAATCTGCAGCTTTCTCCAGCCAAATCATCGGCAAAGCTCTTCACCACATGGACGAAGGAAGTATCGCTGGAACTGAATGTCTTAGTCGACGATGTACGAATACCGACGAAAACCCGGCCCAAAATATTGGGAGTGACATTCGACAACTTATACTCTTCGTCAGCACATGCCACCGCAACTTGCGATAAATTACGCGGTAGGAATAAGGTCCTCAAGTCGCTAGCCGGCAGCACTTGGGGAAAACATAAAGAAACCCTACTTGCAACCTATAAAGCAGTTGGTCGGTCTGTGGCAAACTATGCTGCTCCCGTGTGGTCACCAAGTGTGCAGTGCAAAATGCAGCTCTCAGAACTATAACAGGCTGCCTAAAAATGTCCTCAGAAAGCCATCTGCATGAGGAGACGAAGGTCCTACCACTTAAGGAACATAGCCAAATGCTAACTAGGCAATTCCTTCTAGGATGTCATAGGGGAGATCATCCGAATCACCATCTAACGGAAGTAGATCCCCCTCCACGACATGTTAGGAAGGACCTTCGTTGCTATGAGGGTGATATTAGACCGTATACCACCAAACCACTCAATATCACCTCATACAAGGCAGTTCTGGAAGACATTCACAGCAGCATGGTAACATCAACAATATCCAGTTACCAATTGAATGTTATACTTGGTGGCCGTCCCCCACCTATCGCAGAGGAAGAGAGAAGTCTGCCGAGAACTACTAGGGTATTACTGGCACAACTAAGATCAGGTTATTGTAGTCGACTTAATTCATACTGGTCCAGAATTAATTCTACAGTACCCAACACCTGTCCAGCTTGTGGAGAAAGTCCACACACTACCCAGCACCTCTTTCAATGCGCAGCAAACCCGACACTCCTAACTCCCAATTCCCTGTGGACTAACCCTGTTGAAGCGGCGCGTCATTTGGGACTGGATTTAGAGGAGTCCCCTAATTTAGGAGAATAATAATGACATATTTTTTCATATTTTGATTGCAGGTCACGCTGTTACAACAACAACAACAGATGAAGTAACATGATTTTCTGTGCGTGATATCATGCGTAAGCATAAGCATTGAGTTTTCCGCGCATTAAAATCAACTCTATTCGCACGACCCCATTCTGAAACTGTTTTTAAATCGCGGTTTAATGATTTATTCATGTTTTATCTCATAGCGCCAACATCTAAAAGGCTTGGTCTATGATTGAATGAATATGAATGACAAATGTTACTATCATCTGCAAAAGAGTAGATAGGATTGAAAGTTTGACGAAGGAGGTCATTTATAAAGATAATAATAGTGTAGGAGAAAGAACAGAGCCTTGCGGTACCTCTGAATTAATCTTAAACTCGTTTGATGAGATCCCATCTATAACGACTCGTATAGTGCGATCTCTGAGGAAGCTCGTCATGTTGGTGCACCAACATGACGGCCTCTTCCTTGTGGGTTCCAACGAAGCGCTTGTCGAGCAATGTTGGTATTTGGCCTTCGAAGTGTGTGGCCTATTCACCGCCATTGACCTCTATAGAAGAAGGGATCTGATTTGTTGCATTAATTAAATCTTCATTTCTTATGCGGTTCTTCTTCTTCTTCTGCTCTCCTTGACTCCCAGTGGAGCAAAGGGCCTCAACCATCCTTTTATATCGAACTCTATTGCGAGATGTTGGGCATACATCATTCCATGAATAGTTTAGTGCTTGTAACTCCGCATCAATTGATCTTCTCCACGTTCTAACAGGACGGCCTCTTCTCTGTGGATTCCAACTAAGCGCTTGCCGATCTTATGCGGTTCGGCCACCATATATTAAGGATTTGCCGTAAGCATTTGTTTTTAAAGGTTTGCAGGCGCCTATCGATGGCATTTGTGCGTTTCCAAGTTTCTTAGCCGTAATACAGGATGAACTTGACAATCGAGTTGTATATTCGTAACTTGGTTGCTGTTCACATTTGCCGAGATATCTAAATAGCTCGGAGAATGCCGAACGCAGATTTTGCATTGTTAATATGCTATTCAATATCCTCGTCGTCGCCACCTTTTGTAGTCACTAAACTAAATTAAAGTAATTAATTAAAGGTAATTAAAGTTATCTATACATCCAATGACTTCGTTATCCACATTGATGTGTGTTGACGAATTTGCGCCATAGCCTCCAGGAATAATCTTTGTCTTAAAAATATTGATTTACAGTCTAGCTGCCCGAGATTCAACAGTGATAGCGTTAGTATTTTCTTGTAGGTGACCTGAACTTTGGCTTATAAGACATACGTCATCAGCGCATTCCAAGTCCTCGAGTTGTTTAAAAGGTTTCGATTGGATACTGCGTCTACCATTCGCTGCCTTGCGCATTATGTGGTCTTAAGAAGATGGCGCCACTGAAAATGATTCAAAATCAATTAAATCGTAAACTGTGCGCATGAGTCGACGAAGATTTCAAAGTTGGCATAACCAATTTCCGAAAGGTGGCGCCACTGAAAATGGTTAAAAATTAATTAAAACGTAAACTATGCATTTGATCATGCTATGATCTTTGGCAAAGTTGTTGCGTATGAGTCGACGAATATTTCTAAGTTGGTATGACTTTTTCCTGATAGATTGAAGGTACCTACACATCCAATAACCTCGTTATCCACATTGATGTGTGTGTTGACGGGTTTGCGCCATAGCCTCCAGGCATAATCTTTGTCTTGAACATATTGATTTCCAGTCCAGCTGCCCGAGATTCAACAGTGATAGCGGGAGTGTTTTTTATATAGGAGCTATAGTCAAATATGGACCGATTCCTATAAAATTTGATGTACTGGCCAATAGTTGCATAAAATTCCCTATTCGAAATTTAGTCGTCATAGCTATTAACTACAATTGTATTCAATTTATTAGCATTTATGTGTTTCCCGGGGCGGTGTTATATGGGAGCTCTAATTAAGTGTGAACCGATTTCGCCCATTTTCATTACGCAACTTTTTCAAGATATCAAAAATATTTTTGTAAAATTTTGTTGTTTCGCGCTTTTATCTGACGGACAGGCGGACATAAACCCCCTTTCCTCTTTGTATTTTTGTGTTTCCGTAAGTTTTTTATATGAGAGCTATGGTCAACTGGTGACAGATTGTGACAAAATTTTGCACAATGGTTGGCATTTACATAAGACTTCCTTGTGCTTAATGTAGTCTTTCTAGCTCTTGTAGTTAAGGAGCTATCACGCTTTTATCTGACAGACATGAAACCCCTTTATTTTTGAATTTTTTTTATATGGGAGCTATGGTCAAATAGTGACCGATTGTGACAAAATTTTGCACACTGGCTGGCATTGACATAAGACTTTCTTGTGCCGAATTTAGTGGTTATACTTTTAGATTTATTGGCATTTAAATGTATTTTAGATGAAATTTATCCTGTTTTCATAATTTTTTTTTATGGGAGCAATGGTTATATGTGAACCGATTTGAAATTTTATAAGCTGCCTAATACTTATGTAAAACTTCTATATACCAAATTTTATCATATAACATATAATTTGAAATTTATTAGCGAATAAGCGATTAGGCTAGGCGAGATTATACGGGAGCTATGGTCAAATGTTAACCGATTTTGCCCAATTTGAATGCCAAAATTTTATCAGAAATTAAGAATTTTTTTACTAAGTTTCACTGAGCTAGCTCCTTTCGTTTAGGCGTTATCGTGATTTCGACAGACATTGCTCAATCGTCTTAGAATTTTATATGGATTCAGAATATCAGGGGTGTCATAGAAACCAATTTCATTGGTATTGTTTTTGAAAACGACAAAAAAATGTAATTGGTGTCATGAATTCCAATATTAATATTCGAACTACATTTTCTATTGGTTTTATGTGTCACAGAAAATAATATTATTTATTGGCAACTTACAGTTAACAGATTTCATTTCAAAATTGGTATATCTATTTAAAACAAAGGCGTTACTGGCCAGCTGTTGCCTTTTTCGATTTAAAGATCCACTAAGAAGGGATTTTTGATAATTCGGCCTTGTGGGTGATAAAAAAGGGTAAATTCAGTAACGATATGATTCCCAAACTAAAAACAATAGAACTTAAATTTAAATCGAGTTTGGATCCGCTACAAAAATAACAGTACAAGTGGTAAGTAATTTTCGAAAAAAGGGGAGAAAAAGAGAAAAATTATTTTTGGTACTTTTTAGCTTTAACTTTCAAATAAAAAGAGATGGGTGAAAAGTTTACATAGAATTTTTTATCATGTAATAATATAAAAGCAAGTTTTGGTACTTTTTTGTGTCTTTGGAATCGACAAACATACAAAATTTCAAAAATGGGGAAAATTGTAAGGCTAGAATATTCTTTGTGTAAAGGTACTGGCGAAGCAAATGCATATCAATTTAATGGATATCCCATCTAAGTGATAATCGTCCTTTGATTGGCTGTGGATTGTTTCTTGGTGTAGGTAGATTAAATTTTTTTCAGTCCACAATTCGGTCATTCCATTATGTTGGGGTATATATATATATATATATATATATATATATATATATATATATATATATATATAATTCCCCGACAACATTCCAATTGGAACAAGGGGTACTTCTCTCTATTTTTAGACTCATTGAAAGGGACCTACGTTTTAACGCCGGCTACGAACGGCAAATGCATTAGTTAGAGAAGTTTTACATAGCCTAATACTCAATAACCAGTTGGCTAAATGAGTTATGAGGTGAACCGCCGCTTTTTTTGAAAATTTTTATTTTTTCAAGTGACTCTGGCCAGGGATCGAACTTGGGCCTCTGGTATGCTAGGCGGATGACTTACCTGCTATACCACGGCGGTTGGGGTATACAAGCTACAATTGATTCGAACATTTTGTTTGATTTCGAACCAATAAAAACCAAATCGACTTGGTTTCATAACACCAAATAATACCAGTATTGGTTTTCAAAACCGAGAAATTTAAAAACCGACTTGGTTTCTATGACACCCCTGTATACTTTAATTTTGGTTTTTGAGCCAATATTAAAGAAATTACAAACGGAATGACAATCTCAATATACCCCCCATTCTTTTTGATGGTGGGTATAAAAAGTATAGGTGACAAGATACTCTTGCCTTACTCCAGTGGTGACTTCGAACGGATCTGACAATTTACCCTTGTGTAGGATTCGACATTTCAAATCCACTTACATTGCCCGAATTAAGTTCAGAGTTTTCGTTGGCATGTTACGATTTTCTAAAATTGTTCATAGATAGCTTCTGTTGTCACTGTCAAAGGCACATCATCTTTTAGTATTTAACTAAACTTTGTTCATTACTCCATTCTTAAAAAAATAACTCAAGGTGTTATTATTTAAGTTTAGTCAACGTCTTTCCAAAAATGTTAGCCCCCAGCCAAAAACAAAACAGAACAACACCTTTCAATTCACCCTTAAACCAAGTTTTTCAATATTTTTATTTTATTTTATTTTTTTTTTTTTTTTTTTGTTTGAGGCATCAAACATCTGCCTCCAAAGAAAACAAAAACGCGTTGTATTACGTGTTTCCAATCCTCTTTCTTAGCTTTTGTTCAGAGACAACTTAAACCAGTTTCCTTCCAACAAATGAAATGTGCTCCTCTTTTTGATAAAACTACAAAGATCCTTTTTCTTGTTGTGAGCATAAAAGGACTTGTTTAGTCATCCTTTAATGATATTTTTAAAATCTATTGAATTCTTTAGTTTTCAGTTAAATTCTTCATTTTCTAGTTTCTTTGCTTTAGTTTCTTCTTATATTGTTCCTCTTAGAATTGTTTTCTTTTATCCTTTTTTTTACTTATTTTCATAGATTTTTTTTGATCTTTTGTTGTTGTTTTATTTTACTGCTAGCTTCATATAAGAACCTTGGCATTATTTTTGATATCCTTTATCCTTAATTCTTTGCCAGATGTCATGTTTCAAGTCTTTTTTATTCCCAAATAAAAACCGGAGTTTATGCGTTTCGCGTCTTTTTCAATTTTTTTCGTTGATTTATTATTTGAAATTTTATTGTGTTTTTTGTGTGTGATCTTATTTCGTAATAAAAACAGGATCTTTATAACAAATCCTTTATTATTTGCTTGATTCGATTGTCAAGGATAAATGCATCTGTTTTTAAGTCGAAGTGTGATTATATTCTGTGGCTTGGTGCTAAAAGGGTCAATGTCAAAAAAATAGTTTTGAGAAAATTTGTTTTAAAGTTTTTATTTTCCATATAAATTTATAGTAACAATACACGGAAAAGCCCTTATAAATCTATTTTGAGTTAAGTTAGAGATTAGCTGTTGGATCCAAATTACAGAGGGCGGAGAAGGGAATCTAATGCGATGATTAACTCCAAACAGCAAAAAATTGACATTGGCCCTTTTAGCACCAAGCCACAGATATGTAATAGCATTTAAGTGTCTAAGACTTTAGTCAGGGTATAAGACTTAAGTAAGAGTATAAGGTTTATAATAGAGTATAATACTATAGTCTGAAGTATAAGACTTTAGTCTGAAGTGTAGGACTGCATTCGGAGTATAAGACTTTAGTAAGAGCAAAAGACATTAGTCCTTGTATAAGACTTTGGTCTAAGTATAATATTTTAATTGGAATATAAGGCCTTAGGTTAGGTTTTAAAGGTGGTGCTGAAGCGACACCTTCAGAAAGAGAAGAAAGAGAAAAGAAAAATAAAGAGGTAGAAGAAGAGTACTCTATCCAAGCCAACTGAATCCAGTGATAAACCCTACAATATAATGTAGCTTCTTCTTCTTCTGTTATCCTTGACTCCTAGTGGAGCAAACGTGGAATCTACTGTCTAGATGTCAGAGCCTTGGACAGTGACAGAGAATGTGTTCTATCAATACGGACGAGTCATCACCTAGACATATTCTGCAGAGGTCCGGAATGCTACCATCCCAACTGTTTAGCCTAGAATTTAAGGCACAATGTCCCGTTAAGATTCCTATACATCTTCTTAAGCTTGCCCTATTCAGACCTAGTAGAGTTTTGGTTTAACTAATGCCCGGCTAAGGCCATAGAGCTCTAGATGTCCTACACGTAACCACAATCTAATCCTATAACTGAATGATAGATCAAATAGAGCTATTTTGCATTAATATAAGGCCTTAGTCTGTGTAAAAGACTTATGACAAACTTCAAGACTTTAGTCAGGGTATAAGACTTAAGTCTAAGAATAAGGAACTTTTTTTATTCAAATACATGCTTATGATTCAATTAATTTTGAATCCTTTCCAGTGGCGCCATCTATCGGAAATTAATCTCACCAGTTTAGAAACCTCCGCCGACTCATGCTCAGCAACTTCTATCATGATCAAATTATAGCATGAGTAACTTTGCTGTGGCGAAATCTATCGGAAATTGGTCAGACCAACTGAAAACCTTCATCGGCTCATGCGCGACAATGATCAAATGCACAGTTTACGATTTGATTAATTTTGAATAATTTTCAGTGGCGTCACCTGTCGGAAATTGGTCATACCAACCTAGAAATCTTCGTCGACTCATGTACGACAATTTTGCTAAAGATCATAGCATTATCAAATGCACAGTTAACGATTTAATTTTGAATAATTTTCAATGGCGCCACCTGTTTGAAATTAGTCATACCAACTTAGAAATCTTCGTCGACTCATGAGCAACAACTTTGCTAAAGATCATAGCATGATCAAATGCACAGTTTACGATTTGATTCAATTTGAATAATTTTCAGTGGCACCACCTGTCGGAAATTGGTCATACCAACTTAGAAATCTTCGTCGACTTATACGCAGAGTATTAATCCCGCGTTGAAAAAAAAACTGATCATCTTTTAAAGCGATCCATGAATCAATCCAATTTTTAACCTCTTCTTAAGATCATATAATGCGAACGGCACTGAATGGTAGATGCGGCATCCAATGGACACGCTTTAAACATCTCCAGAATTTGGAATGCGCTGATGACGTATGTCTTCTAAGTCAAAGTTTAGGTCACCTTCAAGAAAACACTAGCACTATCACTGTTGACGTACCAGTTAAAAGCCTTGGGCGCTACTAATATTTCCCATCTGTCAGGCAGCGTTGGAATCTCGCATTGAAAAAAAACTTATCATCTTTTAAAGCGATCCATGAATAAATCCGATTTTTAACCTCTTCTTAAGACCATATAATGCGCATGGCACTGAATGATAGACACAGCATCCAATCGACACCCTTTAAACATCTCGAGGACTTGGAATACGCTGATGACGTATGTCTTCTAAGCCAAAGTTCAGGTCACCTTCAAGAAAACACTAGCGCTATCACAGTTGAATCTCGGGCAGCTGGGATGGTAATCAATATTTCCAAGACAAAGATTATGCCTGGAGGCTATGGCGCAAACTCGTCGACACACATCAATGTGCATAACGAGCTTATTGGATTCAATTATCTTGGTAGTTTGGTACCTACAAAAGGTGGCGCCGATGATCATATTGAATCGCGTATTAGTAAGGCAAAATCTGCATTCGGCATTCTCCGAGCTATTTGGAAATCTCGGCAAATATCAACAACAACTAAGTTACAAATATATAACTCGAATGTCAAGTCCGTCTTGTATTACGCTTGCGAAACTTGGAAACGCACAAATGTCATCGATAAGCGCCTACAAACCTTTGCAAACATATGCTTGTGGCAAATCCATAATTTATAGCGGCCGAATCGCATAAGAAATGAAGATCTGCTAAACGACACAAACCAAATCCCTGCTTCTATAGAAGTATGTCAACGGAAATGGCAATGGGTAGGCCACACACTTCGAAAGTCAAATACCAACATTGCTCGACAAGCGCTTCGTTGGAATCCACAATGTATCGGCCTTCGTGTTGGTGCACCTGCTAGAACGTGGAGAAGGTCAATTGATGCGGAGTTACAAGCAGCAAACTATTCATGGAATGAAGTGTACCTAACATCTCGCAATAGAATTCGATATAAAAGGATGGTTGAGGCCCTTTGCTCCACTGGTAGTCAAGAATAACAGAAGAAGACCTTAAATGCTGGTCAGCCAGATCGAAAAAAGTTTTAGTTCGAGGGAGCAACGTCTGGAGAATACGGCGGGTGAGCTAAGACTTTCCATTTTAATGTTTCCAAGTATATCCTGACCACTTTCGCAACATGGGGTCGTGTATTGTCATGCTTGAAAATCACTTTTCATGTCCCTAGTTGTATTGAGGCTGGTTTGTAATTTAAAGCTCGACCGATATGGTGGCACAAGCTTGTTATGAGTTGCAAATACAGAGCATGGCCTTAGAACCGTTGATATTTGGTTTGGTCGTCGGCGTGGAAGCATGGCCAGTTTATCTTCATGATTTTCTGCTCTTGGGATTATGATAATGAGCCCAGTCACAATGCGATGCAGAAATACCTTCCGTCTTTGCCTTGCAAACAGCTATTCACAAGCCAACAAATACCCTATTGTTTCTGAATCATTGCCATGTCTTTCAGACGTTTTAATGGCTTGTTGCGCCACTCCTAATGTTCCTGAAAATTCTTGTTGCGTTTGTCATGAGTCGAACCAAGATACGCAGTAACCCGCTTGGTCATACAATAACACCAATTCTGCATCTTCGAAAACCTTCACTCTTCCACCAGCCATGCCGGTCTTTGACATCAAAATCCTAACGGTGATTTTACACTAATAGCTTCCTCACCATATGTATTTGATAACATTCGATTAGCCCCAGGCGCAGATTTTTTCATATTAAAGCAGAAAATTAAAACCTCACGCAAAGGGCAAGAATTTAGCTCGTAAGCTGACATGTTTAATCGAGAATAACTTCATGATGCAGACACAAATCAACTAATATTTCATTGGCGTTATAGTTACAAGTACCTGAACTTAATGTATGACATCTAAGATCTATTTATTTCGACAATTCCTTACCGCAACAGCCCTCAATTGCAAAACGCCAAAATCAAAGTTGTACACCTAATACACTTTTAAAATTAACGGTTAAATTTTCATTATCATTCACAATAGGAATATAGTTCAAAGTAGCTCAAAAATTTATAACGCCGTTATAAAATAACAAACGGCTGATTGTAAACAATAATCAGCTGTTGATTGTTTTGTTTTTTTTTTTTACCAAAATAAAGTGTAAAGAAAAATTTGCCTATTTTAATGAAACACTTTGTAATGGATTTAAAAAATCTTAATATTAACAACAAACTAGTGCCAACAAATTATTTAAAACTTGCGGTAGAATCTCAAAAATCCAAGGAAGTTAAGGTGAAGGAGCTTCTGGAAAAGGTAAGTACATATTCAAGGAAATGAAGTGTTTAATGGCTAAATAAAAGTAATCAATTCTTTAAAGCGTTCCTTACCACATGAAGGCTGGAGTGATGATCTCATAGAGTATACGGTACAGCAGTTGGCCAGCTTAGATAGTAATAATTTCCAACATAAAGCGGGTTTGGGAGAAAGGGAGGCAAGAATAGCTTGTAGTAAGTTCATGTTGAAAAGCTAGGAAACAAGACACCGGAAAAACAACTTTCTAGTCTTAACAACTGCTACTCTGTATTTCACATAAGTTTAACAAATATATCTTTAAACTTTATTCCAGACTTGGTTGCTCGGCGACACTATAACTTTGGCCATGGCATTGGCAGATCAGGCGACCTACTGGAAGCCCAACCCAAAGCTGTGGGCTCCACTATACTATCACAACTAACCAATTCCATGCTTTTACATCTCATACACTACCTGGGCATACAAAACTGTCAAAACTGCTTTCTTATGCCCATGGCTACGGGCATGACTTTGTCACTTTGTTTTCAAAGCCTTAAAAAACAGAGACCCCTCGCCAAATATATTCTGTGGTCTCGTATAGATCAAAAATCTTGTGTCAAAAGTGTGACCTCAGCTGGTTTTATACCCATTATTATAAATCCCATAAGACATACCGAAAAGGAAGGACTCTTTACAGATTTGAGAGAGTTTGAAAAGAAACTTGAAACAATTCCGCACGAAGAAATTTTATGTATAATGTCTACTACTAGCTGCTTTGCGCCCAGAAATATGGATAATATTCTAGAGCTGGCCTTGATGGCAAAGGCCCACAAAATTCCTCATGTCATCAATAATGCTTATGGCTTACAGGTGCCCTATATTTGCTCAAGGATAGAAGAAGCTAGCCGTAAGGGACGTGTTGATCTGTTTGTACAAAGTTCGGATAAAAATTTAATGGTACCAGTGGGAGGTGCTATAGTGGCGGGCTTTAATAAGGAAACCGTGCACAATGTGGCCAGAACTTATGCAGGTAAAATTAAGAAAATAATCCTTTAATTTAAACAAATTAATTTCTATTATAATATTAAGGCCGAGCTTCCAGTTCCCAAACTTTGGATGTTTTTATGACTCTTCTCTCCTTGGGCAAAACTGGCTATTTAGCCCTCACTCAACAGCGTAAACAATCTTTTGAATATTTAAAATATCGGCTTTTAGATTTTGCTGCGGCCAATAATTGCTCTCTTAAAGATACTAGACTTAATCCTATATCTTTGGCGGTATCTTTGGATTCCCTTAAATCGGATCAGCCCACTAAATTAGGCTCTATGTTGTATACACGAGGCATTTCGGGTACCAGGGTAGTGGCTAAAGGTTTCAATGTAACTATAGATGGTTATTTATTTAAAAGTAAGTTTTCTTTATTTAATATTAACTTTTTAATATTATATAGCATTTTTATAGATTGGGGTTCTCATGAAGATCTGGGAGGTCTTGCCGTTTTAACAGCAGCTGCCAGTTTGGGTGTTACATCATTGGAAATAGATATTTTTATTAAAAAGCTAAATGAATGCTGGAAGGATTTACATAATCAAAAGGTGGAAATTAACACCGAACAGTAGTTACTATGAATTTCATAGAAGTTTATGGCAAAAGATGGAAATATTGAGCCGTTTAACAATGTACAAGATTAATAATAAAAAATTACTTTCAGTTCTTAATAAATCTCCATAAGTAAATGAAGTCTGTCTAATGGGCGTATAGAAGTATAAGCTTTGTTTAAAAAATTTATATTTTAAAAATTTAGTATTATAAGTATTTTGTGTATTTTTAGTTAAATAACAAATGGCTTAAAAGTTATTTTTATAACTGTTCTGTCGCTAACTAGAGTTCAAGTTTACGAGTAAAACCGCCTCTTGTGATATGGTTTTATAATAAGATTCGATCAATTCAATATGAGGCCCTATGCTCTACTGGGGTCAAGGATAACAGAAGAATTTCAATCTCTGGTAGAAATCGAACTAAATCACTGAATCGCACAAATTTTATATTTGATTTAAAGTTATTTTAAGGTGTTTATTTCAGGGACTGTTACGGTTATGACTTTTATAATAAAACTCAGAACATAACTGTTATATTTTTATTTTAATTTTTTTAATCCGAAATAAAAGTTATTTTTTGATTTTAATTTTTTTAATCAAAAATAAAAGTTAATTTTGCCTTTTATTATATCGCACAAAGTCTGCCGGTTATTTCTGTCGTTTATTATATCGCACAAATTCTGCCGGTTATTTATGTCGTTTATTAAATCGCACAAATTCTGCCGGTTATTTATGTCGTTTATTATATCGCACAAACTCTGCCGGTTATTTCTGTAGTTTATTAAATCGCACAAATTCTGCCGGTTATTATTGACGTTTATTATATCGCTCAATTTATAACGAGTATGTTTGTATCATATTTTTTTGCTCATTTTTTGTCGGTTATTTTTATTTTAATATTATATCAGGCAATTTTTGCCTTTTATTTTAAAATTAATTTTTTTTAAACAATCTCTGAGCGAAATCTTTTGTAATATACTTTTTCGAGCAGCAATTTTTTTAATTTTTTCTTGTAAAAGTGACAAATACAAACTCATTATCAATAGAAAAAGTCTAAAAAAATTATATTCTCTATAGAAAAACTGCTTTCAAACAGTATTCTCTATACAAAAAATGTTATACAAAAGTGTTCTCTATAGAAAAACTGACATACAAAAATATTTTCTATAGAAAAACCGATATTCTCTATTGGAAAATGGTTATAAAAAAGTATTCTCTATAGGAAAACTGTCATACGAAAGCATTCTGTATAGAAAAGTTGTTATACAAAAGTATTCTCTATAAAAAAATGTCATACAAAAGTATTCTCTATAGGAAAACTGTTATACTAAAGTATTTTCTACAGTAAAACTATTATACAAAAGTATTCTCTCTAGGAAAACTGTTATACAAAAGTATTTTTTATAAAAAAATTTCCCATTTCTTTTGAAAAATTTTAAAAATATCCCTTTATTTTGGGAAATTTCAAAAAATTCCTATATCTTTTGGGAAATTTTGAAAATATGCCTTTATTTTGGGATATTTTGACAATGTCCCTTTAGTCTGGAAAATTTTTAAAATTTCCCATTATTTTGGGAAATTTTGAAAATTTCCCATTACTTTGAGAAGTTTTGATAATTTCCCATTATATTGGGAAATTTTGAAAATATCCCATTATTTTGGGAAATTTTGAAAATATCCTATTATGTTTGGAAATTTTGAAAATGTCCCTTTATTTTGGGAAATTTCGAAAATTTCCCATTATTTTGGGAAATTTTAAAAATTTCCCATTACTTTGGGAAATTTTGAAAATTTTGCATTATTTTGGGAAATTTTGAAAATTTCCCATTATTTTGGGAAATTTTGAAAATTTCGCATTATTTTGGAAAATTTTGAAAATATACAATTATTTTGGGAAGTTTTGATAATTTCCCATTATTTTGGAAAATTTTGAAAAATTCCCATGATTTTGGGAAATTTTGAAAATATCCTATTATTTTGGAAAATTTTGAAAATTTCCCATTATTTTGGGAAATTTTGAAAATTTCCCATTACTTTGAGAAGTTTTGATAATTTCCCATTATATTGGGAAATTTTGAAAATATCCCATTATTTTGGGAAATTTTGAAAATATCCTATTATGTTTGGAAATTTTGAAAATGTCCCTTTATTTTGGGAAATTTCGAAAATTTCCCTATATTTTTGGGAAATTTTAAAAATTTCCCATTATTTTGGGAAATTTTAAAAATTTCCCATTACTTTGGGAAATTTTGAAAATTTTCCATTATTTTGGGAAATTTTGAAAATTTCCCATTATATTGGGAAATTTTGAAAATTTCGCATTATTTTGGAAAATTTTGAAAATATACAATTATTTTGGGAAGTTTTGATAATTTCCCATTATTTTGGCAAAATTTTGAAAAATTCCCATGATTTTGGGAAATTTTGAAAATATCCTTTTATTTTGGAAAATTTTGAAAATTTCCCATTATTTTGGGAAATTTTGAAAATGTTCTATTATTTTTGGGATGTTTAGAAAATTTCCCATTTCTTTTAGGAAATTTTTGAAAATGTCCTATTTCTTTTGGGGAATTTTGAAAATATTTTATTATTTTTGGGATATTAAGAAAATTTCCCATTTCTTTTGGGAAATTTTAAAAATTTACCATTATTTTTGGAAATTTTGAAAATTTCCAATTATTTTGTGAAATTTTTTAAATTTCCCAATATTTTGGGAAATTTTAAAAATTTCCCAAAATATTGGGAAATTTTAAAAATTTTTAAATTTCCCAATATTTTGGGAAATTTTAAAAATTTCCCAAAATATTGGGAAATTTAAAAAATTTCACAAAATAATTGGAAATTTTCAAAATTTCCAAAAATAATGGTAAATTTTTAAAATTTCCCAAAAGAAATGGGAAATTTTCTTAATATCCCAAAAATAATAAAATATTTTCAAAATTCCCCAAAAGAAATAGGACATTTTCAAAAATTTCCTAAAAGAAATGGGAAATTTTCTAAACATCCCAAAAATAATAGAACATTTTCAAAATTTCCCAAAATCATGGGAATTTTTCAAAATTTTGCCAAAATAATGGGAAATTATCAAAACTTCCCAAAATAATTGTATATTTTCAAAATTTTCCAAAATAATGCGAAATTTTCAAAATTTCCCAATATAATGGGAAATTTTCAAAATTTCCCAAAATAATGGAAAATTTTCAAAATTTCCCAAAGTAATGGGAAATTTTTAAAATTTCCCAAAATAATGGGAAATTTTTAAAATTTCCCAAAAATATAGGGAAATTTTCGAAATTTCCCAAAATAAAGGGACATTTTCAAAATTTCCAAACATATTAGGATATTTTCAAAATTTCCCAAAATAATGGGATATTTTCAAAATTTCCCAATATAATGGGAAATTATCAAAACTTCTCAAAGTAATGGGAAATTTTCAAAATTTCCCAAAATAATGGGAAATTTTCAAAATTTTCCAAAATAATAGGATATTTTCAAAATTTCCCAAAATCATGGGAATTTTTCAAAATTTTCCAAAATAATGGGAAATTATCAAAACTTCCCAAAATAATTGTATATTTTCAAAATTTTCCAAAATAATGCGAAATTTTCAAAATTTCCCAAAATAATGGGAAATTTTCAAAATTTCCCAAAATAATGCAAAATTTTCAAAATTTCCCAAAGTAATGGGAAATTTTTAAAATTTCCCAAAATAATGGGAAATTTTCGAAATTTCCCAAAATAAAGGGACATTTTCAAAATTTCCAAACATAATAGGATATTTTCAAAATTTCCCAAAATAATGGGATATTTTCAAAATTTCCCAATATAATGGGAAATTATCAAAACTTCTCAAAGTAATGGGAAATTTTCAAAATTTCCCAAAATAATGGGAAATTTTAAAAATTTTCCAGACTAAGGGACATTGTCAAAATATCCCAAAATAAAGGCATATTTTCAAAATTTCCCAAAAGATATAGGAATTTTTTGAAATTTCCCAAAATAAAGGGATATTTTTAAAATTTTTCAAAAGAAATGGGAAATTTTTTTATAAAAAATACTTTTGTATAACAGTTTTCCTAGAGAGAATACTTTTGTATAATAGTTTTACTGTAGAAAATACTTTAGTATAACAGTTTTCCTATAGAGAATACTTTTGTATGACATTTTTTTATAGAGAATACTTTTGTATAACAACTTTTCTATACAGAATGCTTTCGTATGACAGTTTTCCTATAGAGAATACTTTTTTATAACCATTTTCCAATAGAGAATATCGGTTTTTCTATAGAAAATATTTTTGTATGTCAGTTTTTCTATAGAGAACACTTTTGTATAACATTTTTTGTATAGAGAATACTGTTTGAAAGCAGTTTTTCTATAGAGAATATAATTTTTTTAGACTTTTTCTATTGATAATGAGTTTGTATTTGTCACTTTTACAAGAAAAAATTAAAAAAATTGCTGCTCGAAAAAGTATATTACAAAAGATTTCGCTCAGAGATTGTTTAAAAAAAATTAATTTTAAAATAAAAGGCAAAAATTGCCTGATATAATATTAAAATAAAAATAACCGACAAAAAATGAGCAAAAAAATATGATACAAACATACTCGTTATAAATTGAGCGATATAATAAACGTCAATAATAACCGGCAGAATTTGTGCGATTTAATAAACTACAGAAATAACCGGCAGAGTTTGTGCGATATAATAAACGACATAAATAACCGGCAGAATTTGTGCGATTTAATAAACGACATAAATAACCGGCAGAATTTGTGCGATATAATAAACGACAGAAATAACCGGCAGACTTTGTGCGATATAATAAAAGGCAAAATTAACTTTTATTTTTGATTAAAAAAATTAAAATCAAAAAATAACTTTTATTTCGGATTAAAAAAATAAAAATCAAAAAAATAAAAGGCTTACGATCAAATGAAAATATAGCCCAAGCGAATCAAAACTGTTTAACTGAATTTTAAAACAAATACTTTTTTGGGTGTGCTTTTTTTAATTAAAAATTCGAAAATAACGGTTATTTTCAGTCCCTGGTTTATTTAATTTATTCCAGGTTGGAATGGCGTACATTTTGTATTTTGAATGATATTTTGAAAAACTCAGCTCCATGAAGAGTTCATTCTTTGTACAGCAATAAAATTCACATAAATCAGAATTTTATCGAAGTTTTTTTTAAAAGAATAAGAAACGGTAAATTCAAATTTGATTAGAAGCTTCTTAAAATCGACTAATTTTATTTATTTTTCTTCCTTTTGTAGGCTATTATATTATATTATATCAGCAACTTTAGAAACCATGTAAAAGTCTAACCAAGATATGTAAATATATCAATGCTGATGATATGATGCTACAACAATAATCTAATGCGCAATTAATTTTTGTTCTTAATAAAATATGCTAATGTAGATGAACTTGCCTCGGTGAAAAAGAAACCTTAAGACATAACTAAGCCTTGGATAAATCAATTTGTTAACAAATGGTATGTATTCCAGAAATAATCAGGTATGTGATGAACATTTTTCGTTTTCAAATCGATCGATTTCAGACATATTTTTTAGCTAATTTTCGGTTATTTGCCCCAAAAAAATGAAAATTTTGGCTTCAATCCATTTGACTGATATTTTATCTTTCATTTGGTTTAAATTTTTTGGGAAAATAACCGAAAATTATCTCAAAAATATATCTGAAATCGATCGATTTGAAAACGATCGTTTTCCATCACATACCTGAATGTTCAGCTTTTTAAAATGTTTTGCAGCGTAAGTGAATTTAAACATGTAAAAATTCTTAAAATGTGTTTATTAATCTAAACATAAAGGACATATAAGTATACTAAAGCCAATTCAAGGACGTGGTTAAGGCCACACAGTCCTACATCATTTTATGGTGATTGCGAAGTCTTTACATGCCATTCAAACATGAACATCGGCAGAAATTCTTGAGATACTGAAAACAAAAAATTAAATTTAGGACATAATTATGTATGAATTTGTATACTAGCAGGCAATACTGAAACATGGTTTTGAAGCTAGTTAGAAAATTATAAGCAAAGTGCCTTAACCATGCTTGTAACTCCGCATCAATTAACCTTCTCAACGTTCTAGCAGCTGTACCAACACGACGGCCGCTTCCTAGTGGATTCCAATGAAGCGCTTATCGAGCAATGTTGGTATTTGGCCTTCGAAGTGTGTGGCCTATCCACCGCCATATTCATTGACATACCTCTTTGGAAGCAGGGATTTGGTTTGTCGCATTAAGTAGATGTTCATTTCTTATGCGATTCGGCCACCATATATTAAGAATTTGCCATAAGCATTTGTTTGTAAAGATTTGCAGTCGTTTATCGATGGCATTTGTGCGGCTTTCATATTTCGCAGCCGTAATACAGGATGGACTTGACATTCGAGTTGTATATTCGTAACTTAGTGTTGTTGATATTTCCCGAGATTTCCAAACAGCTCGAAGAATTCCGAATGCAGATTTTGCCTTATTAATACGCGATTATATATTTCATGACAACTTTTGTAATTTAAATAAAACATTTTTTAACGGTATTTAAGGGAGCAGTGTTGCATCCAATGGGTACTAACCAAACAGTCAAACAGCTGCCTTTGACACTTGCTATCAAAATAAACAAAATGAAAAAAATAACTTGTTTTCAGCAGAGAGTGAGAAATTGCTATACAAACAGAGAAATTATTTTTAAAAGATTCCAGATTATCATTATTAAATAAAAAACAAACAACTAAACCACATCAATTACAATAAGCGCTTTTCAGTTATTAATTATTCTTTGAAAAAACGAAACAGATTAAGTTTCCATTAAATTAAAATTATATAAAATCTACATTCATTTAAGTGCTGGAAAGAAATTCCAATTCCAAAATAATACAAATTGCAAATTTAAAAAGTAAAAATTATATTGCTTAATCGGCAGTAATATCTGAAGGGGTACGTAAAACAAAAACAACAAAAAATTGGACTTTAAAATCTTGATGTACAAAATAATTTATGTCAATCTAAATTATAGGCATTTGTATACTTAAGAAAAATAAGTA
The DNA here is from genome assembly GCA_933228675.1 of Stomorhina lunata. Lineage (NCBI taxonomy): Eukaryota > Metazoa > Arthropoda > Insecta > Diptera > Rhiniidae > Stomorhina > Stomorhina lunata. The sequence continues at coordinate 28,520,955 of OW121740.1, forward strand.
CATAGTTTCGCTAAGAAATTGCCTATAATTTAGGCGACTTATAAACAACAAGTGTCTGAGTCATTCGAATAAAATAATATTCTATCAAAATCACCGGTCATGGTACAGCATCAGGGATATTCCTTATCGTCTCTGAGATAAAAATAACGTGTGATACACGTCATAAATTCACAAACATTTCTTAAGCCATTTTTTTACCTTTGCTAAATTTTAAATTGTATTATATGTAATTCTACTTTCGTATGACTTTTCTTATTTATTTTATAGAAAATCGTCATGAATTTTTAGAGAACTTTGCGCAAATTTCATCACTTTTAATTTATTATACGTCATAATTGAAAATTTTACTAAATCGTTTAAAGGTATCGCTATACCTTTTATAAAGTCATATTAGTTTCTCAAAATGTTTATAGACATTTCAAATATTTTCAAATTGAGCTCAAAATATAATAACAAAAATAATGAAATTAATGGAGTGTAACGAATTTTTGCAAAATTTTGTTTAAACAATAATCAGTCGATTTAAAAAAAATACAGAAAATCAATCGAACCATTACAAATTATAAATTTGTTTGAACCCGTTTAAAAAATAAAAAAAAAACAAGTAAGAAAATGCTATAGTCGGTCAAGCCCGACCATACGATACCCTTCACCACTAAGGTCAAAAGTGTTATTTTTCCTGTATAAAGACAAATATTTGCTAAATTTTGCCATCATACAAACATTTTCCCAAAACTTATATATTTAAGCTGCTTCCGACATTTGGACTTATATGAGAGCTAGGGTCAAATGTGGACCGATTATTTCGAAATTTGTCAAATTACAGTTGTTACATAAATTATGTATGCAAAAAATAAACTTAAAATTCCCATTATCTTCAGATTTACGAGCGTTTAGTGGTTTTTGTCTCATTTAGTGCGTTTTTAAAGAAAAGTTTGTAAGGGAGCTATGGTCAAATGTGGACCGATTTTAACGAAATTTGGTACAGTGATTTTAGTTTACATAAGCAATATTTGATTTAAATTTCATGAAAAAATATAAATATCAATATTTTTTCATGAAATTTAAATGGCCAATATATTAATTCCGGGAAGTGGGACCTATGGGAGGTACCATAAGAAAGTGATTCTAAGCCTATTGGTATACTAAAAGGTGGGTCTAAGACAAATATTTCCATGCGTTACATACATCAGCCCAAACTTATAATACCCTTTACACCTATGGAGGTGAAGGGTATAAATAGATTCATTCGAAATTTTTCGATGCATTAGGCTAGTGTAGGAATCTATAAAATTAGTTTTCAAGTGGGTAGAATGATTTCAATTTTAAAACCTGGGAAACCCGCGAATGAGAAATCATCGTACAGACCGATATCCTTTCTTCAGCTGACCAGCCAACTACCAGCATCTCTCCACAAAATGTACAGTTCCACCATAGTATTAACCGCCATTACCACATACAGTGCCTAGTTTCTGTAACTCTCGCATCGATAAATTATTCGAGTGGAACAATGAAAATGAAAAAGAAACTAGTTGAATTGAAACAAAATGTCATTTTTTTCACCCAAGTGTTTCTGTAATTTATTTTTGTGAGAACTATCTGTCATTCAGCAACTTACGTCAAATTTATTGGAAATGTGCGAGTAAAACTGTTTCTGTAAGCGAATGATGCGAAAAGTTTTTCATTTTATCTGTCAAAACAATTCGCACATATTAAAGGCATCGAAAAAGAAACATTTGAACTAAAAAGTAAAAACAAATACAATAATTAAAACATATAATTAAATAAAATGTAATCAATCGCTTCATTTTATTTATTCAAATATTTTCCATTTTAATTAATTTCAGAAAATTTAAAGAATATCAAAAATATTTCGGCGATCGTTTTGTTCGGCAACTAACAACACCACACTAAACATTTAAAATAATATATAAATTTATATGTCTATATATATCTATTTTTTCTTATTTCAAATTAATTTTTTAATTTTTTTGATGATAAATTTTTACTTTTTCTACCAGCTGTTTACTTTTTGACAGATGTATTGGAAATTTCCATTAAAAACGTAATCAGTGTTGCTAGTACTCACTTTGTGTTACAGAAACACTTTTTTCTTCCAGGTCGAGAAACGGTGGAATTTTTTGTTTCATACTTTTCGCTGTGAAAACTTATCACTTTGAGTTACAGAAACGACCTACAGGAAATAAGGCCCTGGCATAAAATCCCTATCTAATAACCACGCGACATCTGTTCTTACCCGCGAATGCCGGCATCTCTTAACGAGATGGCGAGTCATTGCAAGATCGAACTCTTCTGGGTACCCGGGCACAACAACATACCTGGTAACTTCACCGCTGACAAACTTGCTAAATCCGGTGCTCTCCTGAGTGTGGATAACTTCGACCAATTTACGGGCTTACCGATATCCGCCGACAATAATTAGGCAATTTCTTTATGCGTCAGCGCAGAGCAATTGGCCACTGGAAACCACTTCCAACACTAAACGTTCAAAATGCTTGGCAACTCTACCTAGCTACAGACTCCGAAACTTAATCTCAACCCTAACAGGTCATTGCGTTCTTGGGCTACACGCCAGAAGACTTAATCTTCAATTCTATGACTACTGTCGCAGTTGTCATAACATAGAACAGGAGGAGACAGTAACTCTTTCAATTTCGAGGGCTCTTTATTTGAAAGCACCTTTTCTTCATGATTTATCAGATCTAGCGAGTATTGACATTCGTAAAATAGACTCATTTATCAGGGCTTCAAAATGGCTTGATAAACCTCTCACTGATAGCCTAGAATAACTATCATTGTTCTTTTCTTCCAGTCTATCCTCTGTGGGGACCGTTTTTAGGACCCAAGTGACGCTGACTTAACATCGGCTGCCTGCCTAACCTAAGTCGCTCATAACAGAAGATGAAAAGAACTTGCCGCGGAAAACAAGGGTTCGTTCTGGCCCAACTGAGATCGGGATGGAGCAACAGATTTAACATTTTTTAGTCCCCATAGACCGTGCCGTCCCCAAAGTATTCCCAGCATGTAAACAACAAATTAATAAAATTGTAAATGTTAGAGCTGTTATAACAACAAAATATCCTTTCGAATCGGGATAGGGAGTAACTCCCCTGATATCGTAGCTATTCAGTCTATAAGAAAATTGTTCAATTAACAGTTCCTAAATCGGTTTTATTTTAGTTGATCCCTTAAGCGTGCAATCATTTCAAGGGGTGATAAGTCGAAATGAACATTGACTATAGCGCCATGAAAAGTCGACTACGTTGGGAGTCTTTCATATCTTTCGAGATAATTTTGGCACAAATTCAATTTAGTCAAAGACAGAGATTTTATTATTTTATTATATTTGGTAAAGAGCAGAACATAAACATGAATGAGTTATAGCTTTTATTTGGTATGAAAAGGGTTCATGGATGCCTCTACAATTTAGTTGAATTCTGCGATTCTTTAAGTTCACTACTAGTGATAAAATTATTTATTTAAATTAGAAAGAAAATTTGCTTAAGATTACTGTATATTTTGTAATCAGTAAAAAAATATAGTTATTGCAATAAAATGGACTTAAGCAGCAATTTTAATAAAGTGAGTAACTTTTGAAAACGGAAATATTAATATCTGATAAAAACTTTTTGTTATGAAGAAGAAAACAAAACATTTGAGCATTTTGAATTTTTGGGTTCAGATACGCAGTACTAGCCCCATAATTACCCCTTGGTATAACATACAATTATGTCTTAAATATAGTTAAATGTTTCTTAAATATAGTCTAAAGAAGATATTTACCAATTATACTTCAAAAATCTTTAAAGAGCTATTAAGCCTGATTTACTGTAAACCCTATTTATAAACATTGCCTCTCTCTCTCTCTTCCCCATTCCAGCTCATCGCCATGACTACCGATGCCGAATTTCTCAGCTCCTACGAGCGCATAAAACAAGCCAACAAATTAACACTCAAGCAAATCGATCTGGCCATTGAATTCGAAGAAAATGAAAAACCTTTCGAAGCCATTGCAGCCTATGAAGAAAGCCTTAAATTCATTGAGACAGTCTTCTCAATACCCGTTGGTCTACCCGACAATACCAATGGCATAGAGTCAGAATGGTCAGATGCTTGTACCATAATACAAAGACTTAAAGGCGCCAAAACCGAGGTAACCTATAGATTAAAAGTTCTCAAGCAACAACATGATCCCGTCGATTGTGAGGCGAAGGAGGCGGAGGAAATCGACACAGCTGTAAATGGTGAACCACAGGCTAAACGTAAATCTACTTTACTTGAAAATCCAGCTACTCATTATGATATACAAAATGTTAATGGTGGACCACCCAAGACCTATAAGCAGATAGCTAAGGGTTTGCGTGAGGTTATAGCCGATAAAGATATTCCCGTATTGTATGATACACTATTTCAGGCTCAGGTGAAATTGTATAAAATACAACCGAATGGTATTGTACAAACAATGGCGGTAAGTGTTAAGCGTTTTATAAAATATGTTTTTAAATACGAGGGTCCGAGTGAAAAGTTTTGAAGGTTGAAAGAATTTGAAATGAAAAATATACATTCAGAATTTTTATGAGATCGGAAACCAGTGAAAATAGCTAACGTCATCTTACTGACCTACATCTTCTTACTGACCGCAACCTAATCTCAATCCCAACAGGTCATTGCGTTTTTGGGCTCCATGCCAGAAGACCTAAGCTTCAATTCTATGACTACTGTCGCAGTTGTCATAGCACAGAATAGGAGGAGACAGTAACTCATCTTCTCTGCCACTGCCGCGCCCTTTCAATTTCAAGGGCTCTTTATTTAAGGACACCTTTTATGCATAATTTATCAGATCTAGCGTGTATTTACATTCGTAAAATAGATTCATTTATCAGGGCTTCAGGATGGCTTGATACGTCTTTCACTGCTAGTCTGGAATAACTATCTTTGTTTTTTTTGTTTCTAGTCTATCGCTTGCAAGTACCACAAAGGGACCGTTTTTATCACCCAAGTGACGTTACCTGCCTAACCTACTGACCTACATTAAAACTACGAATATTCAAGACGAATTCAAGAGTTAGAAATGTTAGAAGATTTCGGTAAAGATATAAATATCTCCGACTTACGATTTTGTCAGCTCTTGGAATCGGCAACTACAGCAGCTGTGGACACTGACCTCCTCGTGGTATCACCGGGGAAATACATTAACACAAGTTAATATAGTGTACCAACATGTGCCGCGAGTTCTTACATAAAAACGATAAAAATATGTGTTAGGACGTCGAGCTAGTAACCCACTCCTGGAAAAAACAATTACCATGAAAAAGCTAGAATTAGAATAAAAACGGTCCCCTAATGTTAGAAGAGAACAGAAAGACCAAGTAGAGGAAAATCTTTTAAAGCTTGACCTACGAAATAGGAAAATATGCGCACAAAATCGAAGCGCAAGAATTCTTAATCTACCTTTAAATATTGTAAATATAGGCCATTTCTTCATTCTGGAACCCTAAGAAAAAGGATGATCGGGAAGCGATAAAGTTTTCCGACAATACCATATCTGACCCGAAATCGTTTCTGCGACAGTCGATTCTTAGTACTAAGTACTGACAATCCGAAAGCGTGCTCGCGTGTTTTCAGTCGATTATTTATTGATCTCCCTCAAAAGAAACAAGCCGAAAAGGAGCATATTCTCCCAAGCTCGGACCCAACACAACTTTTTACGCCAGCTGAAGTTGTGAAGGTCATCCGTACATCTAAGCCCTCTAAGGCAATTGGCCCTGACGGAATTTCCGTGCTGCTGTTAAAACACCTAGGCTAGTCAGCCATGACTAGCCTTATTATACCCGATGTCTGGAAAGTGGGTAGAGTGATCCCATTCTTAAAACTTGGGAAACCCGTGTGGGATCATCACACAGACCGATATCCTTTCTGTCGGCAGTCACGAGCATGGAATGCGCAAAATGCACAGCACCACCACGGCATAAACAGTCATTACCACTCGGATCGCCTAAGGTTTAAACCAGCAAAGGCCGTGCAAAAGAACGGTCCTTGCGGCGCTTGGCTTGTCAAAAGCGTTTGACACGTCAAGCCATGCCACCCTCTTCCGGAATATCCTGCAGTCTACAATGCCAACAAATTTGAAGAGGTGGATAGTAAATTATGTGAGTGGTCGTCAATCGTTCGTAGAGTTCAGAGACCAACGCGGAGTCCTATTTTACTTCTAGCTCTCTAAGATCAGTAAAATTTTATAGATTTGATTTATCCGAGATTCCATATGTTTCCCTGAGGTCTCTTTAATGCTGAATTTTAGATAATACACTATTTTTAGGTAAAGAACTAGAACAAATGATCTAATAAATAAGATAGACTATATTGGATTATTGTAAGCTCTTAGATTATCCGAATACTGAAAAACCTTTCTGGAACTTGATATATTCTGCAGTAGAGTTTTCAGTAAAAACTTTCCGAGGGACCCTCGTATATAAGATATTAAAATGATATTAATTTATGATAATTTTTGTAGTTTCTAAAGCCATCCAATCCTAAAGGACTCTTTAAAATTTTCAAACGCAGTAATGAAATAACAGTCAGTTTTACATATTTTATTTTGAAGAAATCAAGCTTGTTCTAGAATTTATGAGTCCAAATAGATCAATATTTTAAAATCATCTAAATTTTCATTAAAAAAAAAAACTAGAAATTGTTAATATCACTAGGAAATTGCTTACTATCATGATTTAGATTAGTCTTCCCCAGAATAGCGCCCGTGAGCGGAATAAAAGTAAAAAAATAAATTATTATATTATGAACATTTAGATCATAAGTAAACAAATAGCTAAGGGTCTCGGTAATATCTGGGGACCTTTGGCATAGTTTTTATAGTTATAAATTTTGCATTAAAAGTTTGGGGTATTAAATTTTCTTAAAAAATAAAGAAAATTGCAATTTAACCCTCTGCGACTGACGTAGTAGTCTACCAGACACCAACAATAATAAAGTTCTGTTCTGAAAAAAAAAATTTCAAATTTTATGGAAAACCGATGCCGGTAAATCAACACATAACACGACATTTAGGTTTGAAAAACAATCCTATTGCATTCTGGGTTTGGTCGTCTGTCAGTCGACCCAACTTTCACTTAACCAAATTTATTTTTTGATATTGCAAAACTCAACGTTTTTTAGTTTCAAAATATAATTTGGTTGAGTGAAAGTTGGGTCAACTGGCAGACGACCAGACCGAGTTAAGTTCAGAATGGCAATAGCAGCCAATAATTACTCAAAAGCAAAAAGGGTTTTAATATAGGGTGTTTTTTATTGAGGTATAGAACTTTAAGTTGGCATCACTTTTTCAACTGGCGGCCATTTTGTCAGCTATCAAGTGATTAATATTTAGTTTGGTTTGCCATTTCATCATGAACAGGTTGACAAAAGAACAACGCTTGCAAATCGTGCAAATTTATTTCGAAAATAATGGTTCAGTTCGCGAAGTTTACCGCAAGCTCCGTCCATTTTATGGTCGACATAATCGTCCATCAGAGCAATTAATTCGGTTAACCATGGATCGTTTTCGCACTACGTTTACTCTATGTGATAATACGCATCCGCAGCGACGTCGAACAGTGCGCACCGAAGAAACAATTGCCGCTGTAGAGCAAAGTGTTGAAGAGGACCCGAATGAATCGATTCGCCACCGTGCACAGCAATTGGAGCTTTGTCCATCAACTTTATGGAAGATTTTGCGCAAAGATCTTGGCTTGCGACCTTACAAGATCCAGCTTGTGCAAGAATTAAAGCCGCGAGACCATGCAATGCGTCGTGATTTTGGTGTATGGGCCGAAAATGAGATTGATTTCGATGCTGATTTTCATCGCAAAATTTTGTTCAGTGATGTGGCTCATTTTTGGTTGAATGGCTACGTCAACAAGCAAAATTGCCGCATTTGGAGTGAAGAGAATCCACATGAGACCCTTGAGACGCCATTACATCCACAAAAACTGACTGTTTGGTGTGCTCTATGGGCTGGTGGAGTCATTGGGCCATACTTCTTCCGAAATAATGCTGGAGAGTCAGGTATAGAGCCATGATAACCGACTATTTTGTTCCCCAATTGGATGGCATGAATGTGGATGAGTTGTGGTTCCAACAAGACGGCGCTACATGCCACACAGCGCACGTCACAATTGATTTATTGAAGGAAACATTCGATGAGCGCATAATTTCGCGGAATTGACCTGTCAATTGGCCACAAAGATCGTGCGATTTGACACCACTTTGGGGATATGTGAAGTCGCTCGTCTACGCCAACAAACCAGAAACGTTAGGGGACTTGGAAGCCAACATTCGTGGCGTTATTGCCAACATACGGCCCCATATGCTCGAAAAAGTAGTTGAAAATTGGACCTGTAGAATTGGCTTTATTCGAGCCAGCCGCGGCGGCCACATGCTCGAAATCATATCTAAACATTAATGGCATAAAATTATCCTTCCAATAAAGCCAAATTGATGGACATTAAAACGATTTTCTTGTGTTTTATTTCAATTCGAAGTTCTATACCTCTAAAAAAAACACCCATTAGTTTTATAAAACGGATCTTGGAATATATAAGCAACTAGCTGTATTCTGCGCGCATTGCAGCGGCAATAAATTTGAAGGAATGACATAAGAAACCTTCATTGACTCATGCGCAACAACTTTGCTAAAGATCATAGCATGATCAAATGCACAATTTACGACTCAATTAATTTTAACTCAAATAATTTAGGGTTGGCGCCATCTGGTGAAATTAGTCGTACCAACCTAAAAACCTTTGTTGTTGTTAAAGATAATAGCATGGTCAAATTTACAGTTTATGATTTAAATCATTTTGAGTAATTTTATGTGGCCACCTTAGAAACCCCTAAGAACTACTCCATCTAAGGCGCTCTTCGCAATGCTCAACTGGCTCCCAGTCGAACTAATGGGAATGCAAATTGCCCTTAAGTCGGCTGTCCGTCTCAGCGCTATTGGAATCTGGTCCCACTCACTAACCGGACACTCCACTATTCTGGGCAAGATTGCTAATATCCCTGACCACATAGATTACTGCAAATCCACACCTATCTTTGATAAATCTTTTACTGTGACTATCTCTGGAGAACCCCCATCTTTAGATGACGGCTGTCTGGAGGTATACACTGATGGATCGATGTCAAAGACAGGCGTAGGGGGAGGCTTTTTCATCCCACTTCTAGGGAAGGAAATTTGTTTTAGGCTCCCTGATCAATGTAGTGTTCTACAATTCGAGATATCAGCTATACATAAATAGCCAAATGGTTGAGATACCACAGAATATACAACAGGGATATTCGTTTCTGTATTGACATTCAGGCTGCTATAAAATCCCTATCTAATGTCCATACGACTTCTGTTCTTACCCGCGAATGCCGGGCATCTCTTTACGAGATAGCTAGACATTGCAAGATCGAACTCTTCTGGGTACCCGGGCACAACAACATACCTGGTAACTCCACAGCGGACAAACTTGCTAAATCTGGTGCTCTCCTGAGCCTGGATAACATCGAACAATTTACGGGCTTACCGCTATCTGCCTGCAAATCAATATTTAGGCAATTTCTTTTCGCGTCAGCGCAGAGCAAGTGGTCATTTGGGCTGCATGCCAGAAGACTTAATCTTCAATTCTATGACTACTGTCATAGTTGTCATAACACAGAAGAGGAGAAGACAGTCCCTCGTCTTCTATGCCACTGCCCCGCCCTTTCAACTTCAAGGGCTCTTAATCTGGGGCACCTTTTCTGCGTGATTTATCGGATCTAGCGAGTATTGACATTCGTAAAATAGACTTATTTATCAGAGCTTCAGGATGGCTTGATAAGCCTCTCACTGAATAACTATTCTTGTTTTTTTCTAGCATGATCAAATTAATAATTCACGATTAAATTCAATTTAAGTAATTTTCAGTGGTGCCACCTGTCGGAAATTGATCATACCAACTTAGAAACCTTTGTCGGCTCATGCGCAAGAACTTTGCTAAAGATCATAGCATGAAGAAGATAGTTTATAGAGTTTATACAATGATGGAAATTACAATATATTATAAAATATTTATGCAAATATAAAAAATTTCCATGGATTTCATGAAATCAAAAAAAAACACTAATAACACTGCACAACAGCGAAAAAAGTGCAAGGTCGTGACTATATAGGTCCGATTCTACTATCAAAATGTAGTAAAACCCTATACTCAGTTTGGCCAAGTTAGTGACCGTTTTATTTTTATGGGCCTCCAAAGTTTCCCAATATTATGATGATGTCTAAAAAAGGTGTCATCAGTTTTTACCAAATAGCTAATCAACACTTAAAAATATCGCTTAGCTATATTTGGCAAAAATGTAGCGAAGAGTATGGCGAATATTTTTTGCTAAAATTTTAATATAAAAATGTATTTTATTGCAGACATTTTTTAAAAAAGTTAAAGACAAATTTTTTTGTTTTTAATTTTTTGATCATAACTTTTTGGAAATCCTGATTTTTCCTACACTATATTTGGGAAAATTGTAGCCACAGCAAGGCTAAATAACTTTTGTGAACACACCATTATAATCTGAACGTGTCTAGATACCAAAAATAGGTAATATAGACTCCCTTGTGAAAACAAAATTACATTTTTTACTCAAATTTAAGCACATAAAAAATGTTGAAAATTGCTTTTTGATAGAATCGTTTGACGGTTAAAATGTTCCAAGTGGTACAAGAGATGATTTTTTTAATCACATGTTAACTCCAGTTGCTTTAAATACAATTAGTATATTAAAATTTAAATGAAATCCTATAAAAAAGTGTCAGATTCGGTGTACTATTGACTACTTTTGCCTCTAGATTCCTTATTTTTTGTCGAAATTTCATCACAGACATCTCTTTTGAAACTTTTTGACAGTATCTATTATTGCGTTTCTAAAAATGTTCCAACAAATTGCCGCAAGGTGGTGGTATTGCCATGTTTCTTACAATTGTATCAAATACATTTTATTTGGATGTTTTTCGATGTTGTTACATTCAGAAAAAAACTAGACCAAATACTCCTGAACAAAGTTGCGGAATATAGTTAAACCATATTTTTTAGTTTTTGTTATTAAAAATACGATTTCAGTATGTAACCTCAAAATAGCGCCATCTTTTTACAGAAATCAGAAACAAAAAAGTCGTAGAACAAAAATTGTTTTTATAACCTCAGAGAATTATTTTCCACAACAAAAAAGTTCTTTTTCGCAAAAATACGTTTTTGAGATATTGCTAATAATAAAATTTTAGTTAAAAATATAATTGTTTTGGCACAAGGAAGTCTTTATGACCTATTTTTGGTATCCAAATACGTTCAAATTATATTGGTGTGTTCACAAAAGTTGTTAAGCTTTACTGTGGCTACAATTTTCCCAAATATAGTGTAGGAATAATCAGGATTTTAAAGAAGTTATGATAAAAAAATCAAGAAAAAACAAATTTTTCTTTAACTGTTTTAAAAAAAACTTTAAGATAAAATACATTATTATCATAAAAATTTAGCAAGAAATATTCCCCATACTCTTGGCTGAATTTTTGCTGGACATAGTTAAGCGATATTTTTAAGAGATTATTGGCTATTTGGTAAAAACTGATGACACCTTTTTTAGGCATCATGCTAATATTGGGAAACTTTGGAGGCCCATAAAAATAAAACGGTCACTAACTTTTACAAACTGAGTATAGGGTTTTACTACATTTTGATCGTAGAATAGGACCCGTATAGTCACGACCTTGCACTTTTCAAAAGATGTTCATTTGTTGTGTAGTGTAATTTGTTACAAAAAATGTGATAAATGAAGAACCGCTCGACCGATTTTGAGCAAACTTCACATAAACCATCTACTAAATAAACATAGACTAAGTATTTGGTTTGGATAGGTGAGCCCGTTATTGAGTTATAAAGACGGAAATGGTGTCCGTCAGTCTAGCAAGTCAATATAAAAGTAACAATTTTTCATGTCAGTCGCAAAGGGTTAAACATACGTAACGCTCGATTTGCTTCCATTTTAAGGTCATTAATTTTCGAATATCCCAAATTATAGTACCTGTCCGTATATCCGAAATTTTTAAAACTATAGAAATATCTTTAAATCTTAGACTGAATATGTTCCAGTTTTCTATTCAAATAATTATCTGCATATTTTTCACTTCCTCCCATTTAGGGTGAAACCTCCATGACCTTGGTTATGTGTACAATTGGCGACAAATGGAGTTATTTGAATGGCATGTACTTCATACAGTGCTCAATGAAAGGTCGCATTGCCGATCAAGCTTCGACATCACAAGACACAGACGACGAAATGATTTGGATTTATCCCCTAGTACCAACTGTAACCTCTTGCTATCGCACCGATTTCGGAGCCTTTATATTTCCCGATTTGGAGGCTGAAATACCCGGCTCAGCCTTTGGCATTATCTTGACTACGCCACCAGAATTGAATGAAGAACAATTTGCCGATTTGCAGCAATTCTTTTTAGATCTTTTGGAAGCTGTTTTGGCGGGTGAAATCGAAGAGTTGCCCCAACCTTTGGCTACCAGACCTACACGAGATACCAGTCAACAGGTTTCCCGGAATATAGTCACAGCGGCAGATTTCATAGCCAAAGGTTTGGTAAAGGGTGCCGAAAAGACGGGCGAACTAATGATGAAGGGTACACCCTATATTATATCAAAAATGAAGCCGGCTCCCGAAAATCCTCCACCAGTTTCTCAAGGTCTTCAAACCACTGTAGAAGTGGCCAAAGGAGTAACAACAGCTGCCGTGGGCGTAACGGGCTGGGTGGCTGGCAAAGTGGGCAGTGCCTCAATGGCTATAGGAAAATTTTTGGCACCTCATATACAACATCATGGTGCGAATCTTTTGCAAAAGACCTGTGGCTTGGATCAGCATGAGGCACATAATAAAATGGAAGGAGCCTTGACGTTGGCGGCTGGAGCTGTAGAAGGCTTTAGCACCATAGTAGATGGTCTAGAGAAATCCGCTGCCATTTTGGGCAATAACTTAAGTGAAAATTCCGTTAAAATCATAGAACACAAGTAAGTTTTGGCTTAACTTCTCAAGAATACCTAATCCAATTGTTGTTAAACTATTTTAAAATTTTCCAGATATGGCTCTCCCGCTGGCTTTGTGGCTGCCGATACTTTTGATACCCTAGGCAATGCCTTTATCGTGAGTCGCAATGTCAACTATATGCTGCCCAAGGGTATAGCCAAGAAAATGGTTAAAAATACCGGTATAGCCGTCTTCGATGACTATAAACAAAACTATAAGGGAAATCTGGAATTTGTATCAGCTGGAGCTTTATATCCGGATCTGAGATGTCTCAGGGATAAAGCTGAGGAAGGCAGTCATGGCATAAAAGAATTATAAAGAATATTAGATATTATATCATGTTTAAAATCGAATATACATATTTTTTCGGGATATTATTTAAATTATTGTTTAGGTACTTTTTTAAGTTGTTAATTTAGCGATATATGATTTAACGATTTTTATACTCATTTAGTTAAATTTGTTGTTTTAGTTCTTAGTAATATATTGTACGATTTTTGTAGCTTAAGCCTGGACCTCACATGTATTACCATTATTCCATTCTGAAAATAAAAATTATTAAATATTTTTTGTCTTAAAAAGTGGATAGTTTAATTTTTGAATTTAGAATTTTCGATAAAAAAATTTTTCTATAGAAAAATTTTCGATAAAAAAATTTTTCTATAGAAAAATTTTCGATAAAAAAATTTTTCTATAGAAAAATTTTCGATAAAAAAATTTTTCTATAGAAAAATTTCGATAAAAAAATTTTTCTATAGAAAAATTTTCGATAAAAAAAATTTTTTATAGAAAAATTTTCGATAAAAAAATTTTTCTATAGAAAAATTTTCGATAAAAAAATTTTTCTATAGAAAAATTTTCGATAAAAAAATTTTTCTATAGAAAAATTTTCGATAAAAAAATTTTTCTATAGAAAAATTTTCGATAAAAAAATTTTTCTATAGAAAAATTTTCGATAAAAAAATTTTTCTATAGAAAAATTTTCGATAAAAAAATTTTTCTATAGAAAAATTTTCGACAAAAAAATTTTTCTATAGAAAAATTTTCGATAAAAAAATTTTTCTATAGAAAAATTTTCGATAAAAAAATTTTTCTATAGAAAAATTTTCGATAAAAAAAATTTTCTATAGAAAAATTTTCGATAAAAAAATTTTTCTATAGAAAAATTTCGATAAAAAAATTTTTCTATAGAAAAATTTTCTATAAAAAAAATTTTTTATAGAAAAATTTTCGATAAAAAAATTTTTCTATAGAAAAATTTTCGATAAAAAAATTTTTCTATAGAAAAATTTTCGATAAAAAAATTTTTCTATAGAAAAATTTTCGACAAAAAAATTTTTCTATAGAAAAATTTTCGATAAAAAAATTTTTCTATAGAAAAATTTTCGATAAAAAAAATTTTTCTATAGAAAAATTTTCGATAAAAAAATTTTTCTATACGAAAATTTTCGATAAAAAAATTTTTCTATACGAAAATTTTCGATAAAAAAATTTTTCTATACGAAAATTTTCGATAAAAACATTTTTCTATACGAAAATTTTCGATAAAAAAATTTTTCTATACGAAAATTTTCGATAAAAAAATTTTTCTATACGAAAATTTTTGATAAAAAAATTTTTCTATACGAAAATTTTTGATAAAAAAATTTTTCTATACGAAAATTTTCGATAAAAAAATTTTTCTATACGAAAATTTTCGATAAAAAAATTTTTCTATACGAAAATTTTCGATAAAAAAATTTTTCTATACGAAAATTTTCGATAAAAAAATCTTTCTATACGAAAATTTTCGATAAAAAATCTTTCTATACGAAAATTTTCGATAAAAAATCTTTCTATACGAAAATTTTCGATAAAAAAATCTTTCTATACGAAAATTTTCGATAAAAAAATCTTTCTATACGAAAATTTTCGATAAAAAAAATCTTTCTATACAAAAATTTTCGATAAAAAAATTTTTCTATACAAAAATTTCGATAAAAAAATTTTTCTATACAAAAATTTTCGATAAAATTATTTTTCTAAAGAAAAATTTTTTTATCGAAAATTTTTTATTTTCTATCGACAATTTTTTATTTTCTAAAGAAAAATTTTTTTATCGAAAATTTTTTTTATTGAAAATTTTTCTATAGAAAAATGTTTTCTAAAGAAAAATTTTCGATAGAAAAATTTTTCTAAAGAAAAATTTTTCTAAAGAAAAATTTTCGATAGAAAAATTTTTCTAAAGAAGTTAATTTTTTTAAAGTGGAATGTTTTTTGCAGATCCCATCTAGCAGATTTCGTATATATAAAAAATATTTTAGACCGGATCGTTTTTAATTTTCGAAAAATCCGAGGTCCCCTACTTTGAGGGTGATAAGTCTACAGACTCCAAATTCTAAACTTAAGCTCGAATACTCCTCCTTAATAGGCCTGTGAAAGTCCATGATAATCGAGCCTACCGTTTAAAGTTCTTGAATAATTTCCCTAATTTTTTTTTTCAACCCACTGTGCAGCGAAGCAGCCAATCGCCTCTTCTTCTTCTTCTGTTTCTTTTTAACTTATGTATTTCATTTAAATATATTGTTTATTAATTATTTATGTTGGTATGTATTTTTAATGTATTAATTTGTTAATATGATATTATTCTTTCTTTTATATGTAAATCATTCACAATGAAAATTTTCTTAGGAGTTATAACAAATTACGAAGAACAAAAAAAAAATCTTAATGCAAAATCAAATCTTTTTTGTAAATCTCAAAATGTAATTTTAAAACGAAATTCTCATTACAAATTATTTTAAAAAAATTGAATAAGAATTTTAATTTTTTTCTTAACAAATTTTACAAAATAAATACGAATTATAATGTCTATACAAATGTCAACATTTATGAGTTTTATCTTTACTATACTTCTACACTTTTGTTGTGGTTTTCTTGGCGACTGAAGACAAAAGCGCATTAAATATTTTTTACGACAATAGACTTAGGGGTATTGCTCAGTATATCGATTCGAAAGAAAATTGAAAAATACCGTGTTAATTTAGGGCAGTCAAAAAATTTTGAGAATCTTTAAAATCTAAAACTCATTCCAATCGGTTCAAAAAATTTTCAATTTTCGGTTTTGTGTAAAAAACTTAATTGAAAGGCAATTTTCTTCTAATATAAACAAATTTTCAATTCCTTCAAAATCAAATTTTGA
This sequence comes from Stomorhina lunata, assembly GCA_933228675.1. Classification (NCBI taxonomy): domain Eukaryota; kingdom Metazoa; phylum Arthropoda; class Insecta; order Diptera; family Rhiniidae; genus Stomorhina; species Stomorhina lunata. The sequence goes on from OW121740.1 coordinate 28,537,258, forward strand.
ATTTTTTGTTTAACATTTTTTAAATATTTTTCAAAAATATTTATGATTTTGCATTAAAGCTTTTAAAATGTTAGCAATAATTATATATATAAAAAAACAATTAGTTTTAAACTTATACAAATTTTGTTTTTAGTGCTTAAAACTAAAATTGATATTTCAAAAAAAAAAATTATTACAATAATTATAAATTAAAATATAAAAAAGTTAATAGATTTTTGGAAGAACTTTTATAAAAGTAATAAATAATTTTTTATATAATACAATTAACTAATTTATGATTAATGAGTAAATATTTATATAATGAGACTTAAAACCAACAAAAATAATGAAAAAGGTTTCTTGACTTTTAATAGAAAAAAAAATTAACAAGAAATTATTAAATATTGAAAAATACAATTTATAAGTTAAAAAAAAATACCAAAAACTTAATTATATACATATGGCACAGATTATAAAATTAAATAAAGAAAATTATATATTATAATATTTATAGTAAACGTATTACACTAGATTCGCAATTTATTTCAATCGATTACAGTCGATATAACAGACAAGACTTAAGCCGATAGAGCAATCAGCAGTTCAGGCTATAGTCAAGACAAATAGTCGAGACTATAGTCAAGACAATAGCCCAGACTATAGTTAAGACAATAGTCAAGACAAAAGTCCAGACTATAGTCAAGACAATAGTCCAGACTATAATCAAAACAATAGATCAGACTACAGTCAAGAATATAGTCCAGACTAAAGTCAAGACAATAGTCCAGACTAAAGACAAGACAATAGTCCAACAATAGTCTAGACATTAGTCGAGAATATAGTTAAGACAATGGTCCAACAATAGTCCAGACTATAGTCAAGACAAAAGTCCAACAATAGTTCAGACTATAATCAAGACAATAGTCCAGATTATAGTCAAGACAATAGTCAAGAGTATAGTCAAGACAATAGTCCAGACTATAGTCAAGACAATAGCCAATATGGCTTTTAAAACCTTTTTATAATAATAAATTATTGTTATAGTAAATCTAGTGCAATACACTTAATAGAAAAGTTTTGAAAAAAACAATTTAAATTTCCCATAAAAAAGCTCCTATAAAAAGAGGAAATTTTAAAAATTATCCTATAAAAATATAATTTTTTGAAAAATTTCAGATAAAATAGGAAATTTTTAAAAATTTCATAGAATATTTGAATAACAGGAAATTTTTCAAAACATTTCTATAAAAATATGAAATTTCGAAAAATTACTATAAAAATAGACAAATTTCAAAAAATTTCCTATAAAAATAGGAAATTTTCAAAAAAAATTCAAAAAATGTCCTATAAAAATAGGAAATTTTCAAAAAATTTCCTATAAAAAAAGGAAAATTTCAAAAATTTTCCTATAAAAATTGAAAAATGTTCAAAAAAATTTCCTATAAAAATAGGAAATTTTCATAAAAATAAGAAATTTTCAAAAAAAAATTCCTATAAAAATAGGAAAATTTTCAAAAAATTCTATAAAAATATAAAAGTTTACAAAAATTTTTAATAAAAAAAGGAAATTTTCAAAAAATTTCCTTTAAAAATATATAATTTTCAAAATAATTTCATATAAAAACAGGAAATTTTCAAAAAAAAATCCTTTAAATATAGAAAATTTTTAAAATATTTCCTTTAAAAATACGAAATTTTCAAAAAATTTCCATTAAAAATAGGAAATTAAAAAAAATCCTTTAAAAATATGAAATTTTCAAAAAAAAATTCCTATAAAAATAGGAAATTTTCACAAAATTTTCTATAAAAATACGAAATTTTCACAAAATTTCCTCTTAAAATAGGAAATTTTCACAAAATTTCCTTTAAAAATAAGAAATTTTCACAAAATTTCCTCTAAAAATAGGAAATTTTCACAAAATGTCCTCTAAAAATAGGAAATTTTCAAAAAAAGTTCCTATAAAAATAGGAAAATTCAAAAAATTTCCTATAAAAATAGGAAATTTTGTATAAAAATTTTAAAATTTTTTATAAAAAAAGGAAATTTTCAAAAAAATTTGTATAAAAGTACGAAATTTTAAAAAAATATTCAATTTCCCATTAAAAACAAAAACTCTTTAATATGAGAAAATATTTGCTTTTTTAATAATTAAACATAAATTATATAAAAAAAACATTAAATAACAAAATAAAATTCAAAAATAATAACAAACAAAAAAACTATAATTCAACAAATTACAAAAATTATTGGACTTTAAAAAGCCAATGGAATCACAAAGAAAATTTTAACAAATAAAAAATATTAGTTCAAAGAATTTTCCAAAATGTTTCTAAATAATTAAATGATACTTAAATAAAGTTTAAATTTCAAGAGAATAAATAAATTAAAATTATTTGATAACTTTAGAAACTATTTCTAAATTTATATAATGAAATTAAACAAAAAAAAATAGAAAATTTTAAAATTAAAAAAAAAATATACAAAACGTTTTATAATTTTTTTTTACGGGGGTGGGTCAATAAGTCTATGGAAATTCAAAGTTCAACTGACGCTTTTTAAGTGTAAAAGTGGACGAAATGAGAATTTACTTAAATATACTTGACTATCGCGAGTTCTTCCCTGAACTCGAGATAGAGTGCTATTAACAGCAGCCAAAAACAAATTAAATGACGCAGCTTGTTCAAATTTAGAAAGGTGTCAACTGACAGTTGCATATTGACGGTAACAAATTAAATTTCGCAATTAACAGACAGGAACGTCAAATCTCCACAAACTTATTGGCCTACCCTCGTATGAAGTATTTAATTTTCTTTTGAAGATAGTTTTTTTTTCTTCAGTGTATTAATTAATTTATATAAATATGTATATGTATGTATAAACACTTATGTTAAATAATATGTAATTAATTACGCTTATAACTTGTTTTTGTTTTTACTTTCTTTTAAATAGAAATATAATAATATTTTTTTGTTTTGTTAAGGAACACTAATATTTGTATGTTTAATTTTTTATTTTACTTTTTTTTCTCAGACCAAAATTCAGTTTAACAATCGGCCGTTGGTTGCCACCAGCCAGTATTTGCACCATTTTCCGTATTGCCACTAGATGTCGCTATAATAGCGTCTTTGTTTAAATGAGTCTCAATGTCCACGCGACAAATGGGACAATGCTTGTTGGTCACCAACCACTGGTCCACACAATCGGTATGGAATAAGTGCATGCAAGGTAGACGTCTTGAAAAGAGAAGAAGAATTACATTTCATTATTTAGTCTTATAGAGTATAGAGGTGGTAATGTGGTATAGGCTGGTAATGTGGTATATTAACGTTTTTTTAAACAAGCGTCACAGTTTGTTCTTCTCATAGAATTAAGAAAGAAATAATCTGTTTTATTTGTTTGTAAGCCACAAAAAAATTCAGACTGATCTAGAGGATTTTCGTAAAATCTCCTTATCAAAAACTCCAAGAATAGCTTCATCTGCCTGTGTAAGTGTCCATGATTCAGCACCATATAATAACACGGGCAGTATAAGCGTTTACAGAGAGAGCCTTTTTTTTAAGTTGCATTCTTAAGCCAAAATAGCATCTGTTGGCAAGTATGATTCTATGTTTGATTTCAAAACTTATGTCGTTTTTTATGTTGACAGCGGTACCAAGGTAAACAAATTATTTTACTATCTCGAAGCTCCAGTTCTCAACGATCCCATGTAGTCGAATTGTAGTGGACTGTCTGCTTGTAGAAACCATTAGTTTTGTTTTTGATTCATTTTGACAACTAGACCCATTTTCATTGATTTCTTCTCAATACTTGAAAAGACGGCAGTCACCTCGCGCAATGTGCGTCCCTGGTAAACGCAAGTAGCATGTATTTTCTGTTGAAAATTGTTCCAGTTGTGTTAACTGCAGCTGCTCGTCTAATACAGTTGATGAATGCCTTCCGTCAACTACAATATGGTCTATTTGATTTTGTGTATTTCAAGGTGTTGAAACCAGGTGCTACTGACTAGCATTTTGCGAGCCGCCATCAATTGGATTAGAGCACATCTTTTGTTAAGAGTTCGGATGTTCCAAGAGGTGATTCTTAAATCATGGTCCTTTTTTCGTTTGCCATAGTCGTCAACCGTTTTAGTTCTTCTTTTTTGCTATTTCATAATATTTAAGTGATTTTTTCCGACGTCCTAACCCATATTTTTAATGTTCTTATCGCTCGCTACTTTAACGGGTGTTAATGTAGTTGTAGTTGCAGGTGATACCACGAGGAGGTCTGTGTCCACAGTTGAGATAAAGGATAGACCAAGATAAGTCTGGGCTTACCAAGTGAAGACCAATTTTAGTTTGACAAAAACTAAAAAAATTAACTATCAGAAAAACATATAGGTATACCACATTAACCGTACCTCTACAAACTTATACGAAGACTTAAGACCCTATTACAAAAAAGTTACGTTGTAAAATGAGAACAGTCCGAAGAGTACTAAGACTTATAAATCTTAAAAACAGTCTTATTTCAAGACTTTAGCGTCTTATAGATATACTTATGCTCAAAATCTGAATCTTATTCTCATTTTCATCACTTAAATTTATTTACCTCACGTCATTTTCAATTTCAAATAGCGACAAACATATGGCACACTTTTCGGCATCTTCATCCGTTTCACTAGGACGTCTAACACGTCGGTATTTGTGGGGCAATGTATTGCGTTCAATAATTTCCTAAAATTAAACAAAAGAAAATCAAAACCAATTAAGTCCAGGAGTTATAAAAATGAATTAGCAAAATAAAATAACATACCAAAGTAGCTCCTCTTGGTGGTCGTATTGAAGAACCAATAACAATGCGTGGTGTGGACAAATCAATTTCCACATGTACCGGCGAATAATGATGGAACATATGATGATGTACGGCGGGACGACGTAAGGGACAGCGTCGATTTTGTGGCTGAGGTCGAGAATCATAGGGATAATAGGCCTAAAGAATACAAGAAGAACCATTTATTGTAGTTTATTAGGAGTTTCATTGAAGATTTTTAGTAAACAAAACTTACTGGATCCAAACTTGACACTGGACCATTGCGACCATGAACACAAGAACAAACATTGGACAGCTGTTGAAATCTTGTACGATAACTACTGGTCAAATTCAATGGGTTCGAAGACAAATCAATGGGAGTGGGTGTCATATGACGCCGGTGTATTTCCTGGACATTGTGTTGACGCAACCATAGATTCTGATGAACTAAATAGGGCGGTGGCGGTCCATGACTGCCGGTAGCAGTACGGAATGTGTGAGTATGTGTATGCGGCAGTCCATGGGTGTGCGGTATGCCATGTGCATGACCATGATGATTGTGTGTAATAATGTGATTGTCATGGGGTCGTGTGGTTGTGTGAGCATGCGAATGATGATACATGGGATGAGGAGCATGATATTGATTGGCATTTGGTGAGGCGGAAGCGGGCGATATGGAGAGATGAGTGGGAGGAGGATTCATTTGTCTGGAATTTTGAGCATCTTGCAGAGTAGACTGCAGAAAGTGAGGTGTGGGAAGCGGGGGATTGAGATACATACTGGCTGCGGCATTAGTATAGGGATTAACTATAAAGATGGGTGGCGGTGAATCTGTCATAGTCGGTAAGGATGAGGGTACGATTGGTGGGGGAATTAGAGGTGTTGACGGGGTAACGTCAGTAATGTTATAAGAACGCCACACCGAACGTAAACGTGGTAGCCCAGTGCTAGATGTAGTACTATGGCAATGAGGTGCCATAGCCATGTTGCCAGAAGCTGAAGGCTCTGCCGTTGAACTAATGGTTGCATTGCTGTTTTGAACTCGCGAACTGCCGGCTACTCTTTCGCTAGCCTCGTTGGTTTGTTCGGGCATGTAACAATCTATACAAGGATCTGGCCATAGACGTGCATTCATTGAGCTAGAGCCTTCAGTGGGATGGAATGGAAATACGGGATAGCCAGAGGTAGACTGATGAGCTCTTTGTGGTTCGCTCGACGGTAATGTAGAGGAGGAAGGTCCCTGACCAAGATCAAATGTCTCTGGTTCAGGTGATGGCTCCAAAGGTGGTAGTGTCAACAAACGATACCACTCCTCCGCCCCAGCTGGTGGATGAAATCGACTGGGATTTGCTGTGGGCATTGAATGTTGTTCTGGTTGTAGGTTTGAAGTTATTGCATTATGATTATGAAGGTGTTGATGATTATGTTGCTGAGTTCCTGTAGACGAGGTTGCCTGCTCTATGGTCGAAGACATTTCTAAAGCTAACGGTGATTCGTCATCAGCTGTTAAGTCTATGGAGAGTATTGGTTCACGACTGGAATGCACAAAAACCACTTCATCATCTTCACCATCGGTAGTAGTAGTGGTAGCATCGGATAGCCAATCTAACTGAAGATCGGGAGCAGTCAAAACTGCTGGAGGTTTAATGTTGGTTTCATTAGCTTTCGATTTAGCCATTCCCCCACCAATTCTTCCCCTAGAGGTTGAGGGTTGTGGCATATTTACTTCTCTGGTATTTTGCTGCTGTTCTTGAGTGTGATCCGATAATACAAAATTTTGAGCCTGATCAGATGAAGAAGTTATTGTCTCCAAACGCCTTCTACGCGTTGGCAAAGGAGGAGGCGGGGGTGGAGGCGAATGATGTCCGGCATAAGTGATGACATAAGAACCATTCGAATTATTCGAACTTTGGGGTTCCCTTTGTAATGCTGGCACCATTAAAGATGATGGCCCATTATCATTATGAACACCACCCGTGTGATTGCTATTAAGCCGTTGTATTTTTGAAGATCTCGTAGGCTCTTCCTCCTCCTCTTCGGTTACTCTATTCCTTTCATCCGATGTCCGAGTGTAACGTAAATGAAAACGATTTAGGGATGGAGAACTGGAAGTGCTCTCCTCTCCATTATTATGATTGGTCTGTGTTGTATCGGTATGTTGGTTGGAACCTGACGGTTTATGTAAATTCCAAGCCACCGAAGGTTGATCAAAACTTTCCTCATCGAAATTTTGCCAATAACGGCCATTATACTCGGCATCCCTTAAGCGTACACGATGTGAAGTGGAAGGTTGATCATCACTTAGACGTCTGAAAGAATTACTAAAAGTGGTGGACTCTACTAAATCTACCACATAGTTATTTCTAGAACTGGAAGATCTAGAGCTAGAGGAGCCTGCGGCAGCTTCAGCGCTAACACTGCTGCCAACATCACTACCATGACCACTATTACCATTACCTGGATGATTAGTGGCAACTTGAGATGAGGAAGAAGTTGATGTAGGCGAGGAACCTACAACATTTGTGGTAGTAGATTTGTGCTTCTTCATGGCGGCCGCTGAAGTTGTAGTTGTTGTATTTGTAGTTCGAGTATGAGCAAATTGCACATGTTCTGCCTCCGAAGCAGAAGAGACTTCATCATGATTATTGGGTGGTGCTGGCATAACTAACGAAAATGGTGAACCTCTACATGAGTCCAATTCTTCAGTATGAAGAGTATTCATAGAATTCGATGTTGTAGAGGCCACCTCATCTTCATCTCGGTGGTGTGTTATAGATGATTCCTCATTTAAATTAGAGGGATAAGCCGGTCCAGCAACTTCATCATAATGCCTTCTTGTTTCTGACCTTTCTCTATCGGTGGCAGTAATAGCGGCGGCGGTAGCAGCTTGTGTATTGTAAATGATATTTGTGCTCGAGGTGGGATGAATTTCTGCAGTCATTGGTCTTTCAGTCTGTTGTGGCGGCTGCTCGCTGGCAGTATTGGAACACGAACATGCCTCACATGATCTAGGCGGAGTTGTAGCATTGCTAGTGGTAGAACTACAATTGCAAGACTGGGTTAAGGCCTGTGTCAAAGGAACCATATAAAACCCGGCATACTCATCACTGTTATATTGATGATGATGGTGCTGCTGTTGAAGTTGAGAATGTGTATGTGAATGTGGTCCATGATGAGGATGATGACCCTGACTGAATTCCACCGCTAAGGGACTGTTGAAAGAACGTTCGGCCAAACGAACTACCGGAGCCGATGGTCTTGACATCTGATCTCGATGGTGGAGAAGAGGTTGTTGAGACGGTTGCAAAGGTGGTGGTGGCGGAGGGGGATGTGACGACTGCGCTTGGGCTATATGATAAGAGGGGTAATGTGGCCGACAAGCCAAAGCCATTTGATGATGGTGGTGATGCAAATGACCACCATACGGACGCTGCGGCCGTTGATATTCACCGTTATCTGTTTCATACTCAGCTACAAATGTCGAAGGCGAAACACTACAAGCATATTGACGCTGATAAGGCTGATGTTGATGCTGATGATGATGGTGGTGGTGGTGATGATAATGATGACGAGGATAATAGTGACGGCTTAAAGCTTGCGGCTGTGGTTCCGTGGAGGTCGTCACTGTTGCCTGTGAGCTATTGACATTCGATGTCTCAGAGCTATACTCAGCCGTAAGTGGTACAAAGTGGGTACGGCTGGCAGAAACATCTGAACCCACATCCTAAATAATGAAAAAGTAAGAAAAATGTTAAAATACATACTATAATTTTACGGAAAAATCTCTTAAAAATTTACTTCAATAACGTAGACTGTTTCATAGTTGGCCGCTTCAAGTTCTTCATTGAGGTGTTGTTGAACCTCAAGTTCAAGTTCATTCATGTCATGTTGATGGGTGTGCGGTTGTTCCTGCTGCTGAAGTGGTTCGCTGCTATTGAGATGTGTGGTTGTTGAGGGATTTTGTGACTGACTCGCCTCATTTTGATTTCTTTCCATTATTTATGAGGCGAGATTTGTTTCTAGAAGTGAGGGAGAGAGAAGGATACTTTTTTAAATTTACATTATTTTTCTTTTTTTATTTAAAAAAATGTTTTGATATTAAGATATCAAGATATACGACACTGTTTTAGACTCCTTATCGAAAGTGGTTTTAAAATGAGACATAGAATATTGCATATTGTTGAATCATGGACACTTGCAAAGGTAGATGAAGCTATTCAGGGAGTTTTTGAGGAAGATTCAACGAAAAATCTTTGGACCAGTCAGCATCAACAAAGAATTTCGATATCGTATTAACCTTGAGCTGTATGTGTTATACGCTGCCATCGAAATAGTAAAATACATTAATTATCAACGGCTGCATTGGCCAGGACATGTTGTGCGATTGGATGAAAATACTACAGCAAGAAAAGTGTTCGAAAATAATACGGATGGAACTCGTAGAATTTTCGATGAAAAGACCAAGTAGAGGAAAATTTATGCAATTTTCGATCTCATATGCTAGGGTCAATTGTGGATCGATTGTTACCAAATTTCGTTTATTTTACGAACTATTTGTATGTGCAAAGTTTAAGTAATAAAATGCAATAATCTTTAGATTTATAGGCTTAAGTCTAGTTGAGATAAAATGCACCGATCTTAAAAAATTGCATAGCCCATAAACAGCTTTTCATTTTTAGAATAATAGTGTGAAAATTTTTAGTTTGGAAGATATAGTGCTTAAAAGTTCCGAAATAGTAATCGATACATATCTCTAACTTTTGCGACGATAGTTGCAACATGTATATCATGTAAAAGTACTCCAAAATATCTTTCAGATGAGATATCTCAATCGCCTTTGAGTTAACTCATTAAAGATTTATTAACAAAAAAGTTAATATTACCCTAAGTTTTTGTACAAAAATGCCCTATAATTGGTACCAATAGTGAGAAAATATATTTAAACACAACAGAGATATCGGGGTTTAAAGTTGATTTTTTTTAAATCCTCAATATCTCTGTTATTTTCAAAGATTTTGACTGACTATGAGTACCAAATAAAAGCTTAAAAAGTTGGCTACTTATTTCTATATATCATTGGTTTATGTCATATCGATCAGTTTTTGAGATATGCACATTTTTGTACAAAAACCAAGGGTAAAAATAAACATTTTTCTTAATAACTCCTTAATGTGTTAATTAAAAGCCGATTGAGATCTCTTCTGAAAGATATTTCCGAGCACTTTTACATGATATTTATATTGTTACTATCGGTGCAAAAATAAGAGAGATATATCGATTTATATTTTAGATTTTTAAAGACTACATCTCCCAAACCAAAACCTTAAGACCCATAAAAAAACCTATTAAGCAAAATCTATATAAAGCCCCTTTCAGGGAAAAAAATTTCAAAAAAATTGGTGCAGTCCAGTTGAACTACACTTATTACAAAAATCAAACATTCCCATCCCTGCATTTAATATCAACAACAACAACAAAAAGAAGAGGAAACAAAACAAAAAGAAAACAAAAACAAAGTCTATAAGAAAATATATAACAGTACTAAAAATAGTAAACAAATTGAAGCAATAACAAAAATAATCAAACCAACGAAAAGAAGAAAACTAACTAAACAAAGACGAAAAATAGAAAAACAAAAGAAAATAACAATAATGAACAAACGACCACTAATTGACAATTTACAAAATAATAATAAAAGATAATTTCATAAAAAAAAAACGCACACAGACAAAATGACTCACAAGCCCATAATGTAAAATTAAAAGGAAATTAAAAATACAAATAAGTTGTTTTTAACTAATTTATAAGAAGAAAATTAATGAAAACATCTTACCTCTTTTATATATTAGATTATTTCCCAAAGAAATAAGCAGGTGAATTTGGAAATGAATAATAAGACCCTTAACGGTAATAAGAACCAACGAAAAGTGGAAAAGGGATTTTTTCTTCTTTTGAGCTTAGAAAAGTTAAAATATCTTTTAACAACTCTTTACAAATCACTTAAGGTATCGTTTTAGTTTCAAATATTTTCTTGCATTTTTTTAAATATACAATTATTTTATATTCATTGTTTTTTGGGTTGTTTCTTTATTCTTTAATAATTTTCGGAATTTTTTCACTTCATTCAAAACTTCCAACTACAAAAAAATAGCACCAACACTCACACACTCGACTCTGCCGTCTACCATTTTCTTCACAGTAGAAAAAATATTTTTCATTTCTTTAAATTGACAAAATTATCTTTAATTCGGTATTTTCATTATTACTTTTTCCATTTTCTTAACTTTAACAAATTCATTTTTTATTATTCCTGCTAAAACACATATTTAATTAATTTAATTCTCTTCAATTTTATTTCTTTTGTGAAAATTCTGCTTAAAAATGCAAATATTTTCATTTATTATCAATCAGACAGACTGAGTTGCCAACTCAAGTTTTGTATTGGATCCCTGATTTCTTAGCAAAAAAGCGCCATTTAAAATGATACAACCCTAACAATTAATTATAAATTAATGACTAAAAACTGTCTTACTCTAATAAATATTTAAAATAAACTAATATTTTAATAATTTAAGAAATATTTGCTCTAGTTTTTATTGCAATAAAATAAATAATACAAATTGTGCTTAAATATTCCCAAATTGGTCAAGAAATTACTAAATATTGGCATCTCTGTCGGCAGCTATTAAAATTCTTATTAGAACTGATGACTGTAAAGGAAAATCCAAACACTTCCGTTTAGAGTTACCGGCAAATACAGGGAATCATAAAGTAAAAATTTAGATTTTTACCTAAAAAATTTATCTTTTTTATATAAATTTTCAAAATTATTCTATTTTAATGGAGAGGTTTCTAAAAAATCTCTGTTTTTATAGAAAATATTTAAAAGTTTCACTATTTTTACTAAAAATTCTTGGATTTTCCTTTTTTGATAAATTTTGTATTTCGGAACATGTAGTATGATCAAGAAAGGAGACATCGCCCCTAATAAAAATAATAATAGACAGACGCAGACTAGGTACTTTTGAAAATCTTTGAACAGCAAAAATATATAACAAAGAGTGTTAGTTTTTACATTCTTCAAAAAGCGCTTGAATTAAAATATGGGCATTTACAACATTGTTTGTATTTTAAAACAAAAGTTTATTTACTATTAATATTAATATCGGTTTAATCGTTTGGCGGTAGATGTTTGAGCACAAAAGTTATTGAGGTTTTTGGCAAAATAAGTGAAACAAAGGAAACATCAGTTAAGGATTTTAATAAACAGGATTTATTGAGCATTTAGTGAGTTTTTTTAATTTATTTAAAATAGTTTTTATGTTGGACACCTCATGAAAAAATCGATAAAAGTAGGTCGTTTGTTAAATTTTTGCATTGACCGACAACAGACATTAACTCTTAAGTATACATCCAAATTGTGTGTCACAAACTGCCTCCTCTGCCTGGTTAGGACCACCAGCCAAAAAAGAACCTGCCGCGGAAAACAAGAGTCGTTCTGGCTCAACTGAGAACGGGATGGACCAAGAGATTAAATATCTTTTGGTCCCGCATAGACCGTGCCGTCCCCTACATACGCCCAGCTTGTGGTCAGGGTCCTCATGATACCCCCACATTTTCAACTGTACCGCCAACCCTACTTCACTTAGTCCTGAGGATTTCTAGACTCATCCAGTAGAAGTAGCACAATTTCTTGGCCTTGATCTCCAAACAGATCCCCTATAAAAACAAAATTATAAAATTGTAAATGTTAGAGCTGTTACAACAACTACAACCACTTACATTTTTCCTGAAAATCAAAAATATATTTAGGACTTATCTACCAAAAAGCTGAAAATATAAGACTTTGGATTCTATTTGTTAATCTTTTGTTATATAAAAAAGGTAAACTGATTTATAAATTTGTTTTTACAATATTTTTCCATCACATTGGGTATGCTGTAACAACGAGTAGGCTGGTACCAGCAATGTATAAGCATATGCAATTGAGGATATCAACTGGATAATATACCTATACCCAACTCTAAAGCAGTGCCAAAATCACATTCGTCCATAGCTATATTGGCGGCAGTAGCAATAGGCTGTAGTTTTTCCATGACCGCCTTGGTAACTAGATCTTAGTTGCTCTTCAACGAACCTGCCGTATAAAAGAATTTTCTTTCATTCTGCATCGCTTTCAAATAAAGACCTATAGGCATTACTATGCCTGCACCAATGGAAGAATGTTTTGCAGACAACTTTCAAATTGGCGCAACTTCTCTAATGGTTTCAATTTTACCTTATCAATTTCTATAAAATTCATCAAAGATTATTAAACGTTCGACACTAGAGCTTCTGTGAAGGGTGTACCCTAAAAATCCTTTTCTAAATAATACAGAATGGCGTCAAATACATTTTCCGCCACAAATTTGAATGGACAACTCTTTGAAGCATGATTGCGAGCCACTAATAAAGTTTACTTTTTATGAGGATCATCATAAAATAAAACACTCCAGTATCCATAGGTACAGATACAGTTAAAAATTCAGAAGGATTATAAAAGAAACTCCAGTGTCTTAGATAGTCTCTAGGATCGTGTAGTTTGGCTTAATCAAACTTTTCCACCAAAAATTCAAATGGAAGCACTAACATTAGCTGAAACTGCTTTTCCATATAAGACAACACGACCTTTAAATCAGTTTTTAATTGTTCCATACAAATCTGGCGGCAATTTCACAAGAAATTTGTGGTGAAAAAATTCATTAGTTTCTAGCAAATTATCATATTCTTGTGCTCGGAAAACTTGATACGTTTCTGCAATCTAGCCACCATGTCTTTGCCACTTATATTGGTCATGGCTTCCTTTTTCAAATCATCCCTATCATATTTGGATTTATCTTCTTTCATCGTGGAGGTTTTTCCGACAATCAGCGTTTTGCCGGTGGCTTTGTTGTTGTTTACTTTTTGGGTGAATCTTTTTTTGCTGTTTTTAGTTCTTCTTTTTTGGGATGATTGTATTTTGAAGTCTTAGTAATAGGGCCAATAAGTTGTATGTCATTGGATCTACTGGATCAACAAAATTGATGCTCTTGTGTTATAACGACTTTGCAGACAGATAATACAAGAGTTTTTAGTACCTATAACTAACACACCAGAATTAAAGGATAATTCATCAACCAGCTCTTATAACAAAATTTGAGTTTTCTATTTTGCCTGTGAAAATCAGCCCGCATTTCAAAATCACAGAGTGTTAAAGTCCGTCATAATTAGATGTGTAGGGTCAAAAGGCCTATGATAAGAACTGTCGACTTGTCAAACTGACAACATCTATGTATTCCTTATGAATTGGATAATTTAAAAATAATGCATTAGTCATGATGCCAGCACAATAGCATAGAAAGTCCAACAAGTCTAAATTTTTCCACATAACTTTATTATGTTATTCGCGCAAATAATTTAAAACTAATAACAATCTTACTGACTGTTTTAGGATAAAATGTTGGACCAATTCGAAGGAGTAGATTTACTTTATCGCTTCCCTGATGACGATCACTACTCAGAATTATCTGATAGTTACTCTGAAGATGATACCCATAATATGTGCCTTGATAAATCCGATGTTGATTTACGCGAGGAAAAAATAGTTGCTCGACTGTATGGTTCAAAAATGCCTCCATGTTGTTCAAATCAATGCAATAAAGTGATCCCTAAGAAGATGGCTGTGGATTTTCGTATGTCTTTCATTAATTTAGATAAGGAATCCCAAGATTTATTTATTATCGCACATCTGGCAGCTCACCGTAACGATGCAAGGCTCACGTCAAAAGTTGGTGATCGATCGCGAGCTATAAAGAAACGGTACAATCAGATATATTATTTTCGAAGTTTGCCGATATGCCGTGATATGTACTTCTTCCTGTATGCAATGGGAGTTAAACGCTATAAAAATCTAATCGAACATTACGACAAAAATGGTGTTTGTCCACGCGAACATGGCATGACGAATAAAGTTAATCGTAAAGATGCTTTAACTGATTTGGAAAAAAAAGAAATTGTTTCATTTATCTGCCGTTTTGCTGAAACTGTTGCCATCACTTTACCTGGACCAAATCATAGTGATTATCGTCTATTGAAACTTCCAACTACTGAAAGTAAGAGATCTGTTTACACTAGATACACCAACAGCGTCGAACCGGGTGGTAAAATCGTAAAACTTCGCACTTTCCAAACGCTGTGGAAGAAATATTGTCCCTACATCGTCACTAGAATTGCAAACAAAGAGGAAGATTCGGTGGAAGTGGACAATACTCAAGAAGTGGAGGCAGCAGACGTTAAGAAGAAATCGAAAAAAAATAAAGAACCGGTACCGTCAAGTTCTAAGAACCAATTCGCAAGAACCGTCGAATAAAATGTTTTTTCTATTTTTATTTATTTATTTACAAAATTTTTAAACATAATAAATTATGGATACAAATTGAAAGTGATAAAAGTAGGTTAGGTTATATAGGAGGTGTCAAGCGATACCTTCACTCGGTGACCCCCAGGAGTCCATTGTGATCCTTTACTAAAAGAGGAGAAATAAAAGATGTTTGTTTCCATTAATGTCCGGTTTAGGCAATAGACCTCTAGATGTCCTAAACGCAACCATGTTTCCCATGTCCTTGTGGTTTACATAGGTGGAGCCATATCTGTCACTCTTTGATTTAAGTCTAGGCTCGAGTCTAGTCTAGCAACTTCGTTGCCAGCGATTTCGCAATGACCCGAAACCCAGCACAATCTAAATCTTTAACCAATATATAGACCAAAGAGAGATATCCTACATTTTTAACCAGTTTGGAAATAATACTATGTCCCCGCAGCTCGGCCTGGCTATCGACGTATATTGTCACTTCACTATTTTCTGCTATAAGACCCTGGGTGAGCTCTGTAGCCTTCTAAATGGCAAAAATCTCTGCCTGAAAGACACTGCACTCATCCGCGAGTCTGAAGGATTTCCTAACATTTTGATCTATCAGGAAAACACCAGATCCAGTACCGCATTCTATTTTACAATCATCCGAGAAGATAGAAATGCCTTGAAAAAGTGCTGTTTGCCCGTTATAGTCGGATCTATCAGGGACTACGATTTCTGGTGCTTTGCTAAACAGTAGCTCCTTGACTAAATAGTCAGATCGTGGTAAATCTGACTCCAAGGAGCCTGTTAAGCTCCTTGCCTATGTCTAAGTATACCCGACTCGTACAGCCTTACTCTAGACTTCTGGGGCTGCTTGAGGTGTGCTTTTAAGGGCACCGGTTATACCAATACTACCACAACGTTGTACCTTGTTAAGAGAAGCCAGGAATGAACCTTTGCTAACAGCTTCCCACTATACTGCGCAACCATATGTTAAAACAGGCCTTACAATTGTTGTGTGAATCCAATACACAACTATTGGTCTTAAGCCCCATTTTTTACCCACGGAATTCCAGCAGAAGTAGTAAGCGTTTAGCCCTTTTCATCATTTCCAGCGTGTTTCTCTTTCAAGATAACTTACTGTCCAAGATAATCCCCAGAAATTTGGCTTCATGCGACAGTTTTAACTCTACACCATTCAGCACAGGAAGTTTAAAGCTTTCAACCTTATAAGTACATTTGCGTACTTCTTCGGGGTCAATGCAGAAAACAGTACATTCGTTAAAAAAAAAAAAATTACGCTGAAAACAGTACGTCTGGCAAGCCTATTTAGAGCCACTTTTTGAATTTGAAATCAAAATTAAATTTATTCTCTAATTAACTAATCTAAAAGTGCATATTATTTGCATTTGATTTTTTTGGTTGGTGGTTTAAACTTCATCAAATCAACAAGAAATGTTAACCTTTTTTTGCAAATGTCAAATGTGTTGTCAAAATGACATAACTTTTTTGTAGAAGAAGAAGACATTGTGCGAAAAAAATGACTTGGCCGTGTTCTAATAGTTCTTAACTTTTTTATAATTGTTTTATTTAAATTTTCATAAATTTCGGAGTCGCTAAAATCTTCATCTGCACTTCCAAAAAATACCTATATTTTTAACAGCTGTTTATTATGCATGTGTGTTTTGACAGTTCTCACTGAAGATTAAACCACCAACATTGACCGCTTAAACTAGAAAACAAAATAAGATAATCGACCACTCAAAAACAAAATTTGGCGATTAACATTACTTTAATCTCCGATCTCGAAGTTAAAAAGTGGCTCTTATTGTTTAAATTCATAAAAAAATAGGTAATCTTTGTTCTAGAACATTGGTGCCCAAAATCAAAATGCTTTTGTATTGGTGAGAAAATGAAAAAAATTGAAAGGTACAGTAAAACGCAAAAGTTAACGAAAAAGTTTTGATAAAATTGTAATTAAAAACAAGAACAATATGTTTTATTTTAAAGAATCTTATCAAATTTTTAATCATTATGTATTTCCTCTTTTATCCATTATTTTAATTTTTTCAAATATATATTTTTCTTTTCGGAAGAAATCTAATTTTTGTCATCTTCATTATATTTTTGCATATAATGTCTTTTGATAACATAATCCCAGTGCCCTTTAAATGTTTTTAAACACAAAAGGCATTGAGGATTACCAAATCCATTATTGATCACGAAATGGTAACATCTTTTGTTACTCACTGTTTTTTAAAAACAAGCAAAACATCCGCTATGCATGTGTCATGTTTGCCGTCTGAAAGACAACTAAATTCAAAGAGCATAACAAAGTGGTGGGTGTCGCCAATAATCAATTGCTGTATGAAATGAGCACCTCTGTTCTAGAACCGCTGTGGTATAGCAGGTTAGTCATCCGCCTAGCATACCAGAGGTCCCAAGTTCAACCCTCGGTCAGACTTACTTGAAAAAAAATAAATTTTCAAAAAAGCGGCGGTTGACCTCATAACTCAGTTAGCCAACTGGTTATTGAGTATTAGGCTATGTAAAACTTCTCTAACTAATGCATTTGCCGTTTGAAGCCGGAATTTCGTAGGTCCCTATCAATGAGTCTAAAAATAGAATCGGATGCAGCTCTTTGTCTGAGAGAAGTGCCACTTGTTCCAATTGGAATGTTGTCGTGGAAATTCTTGTTATTATAATATTGGTTCTAAGCTAGATTTACAAAGTACTAAAAATTATAAGTAGACGTAATTTATTAATCAGGTATGTGATGGAAAACGATCGTTTTCAAAACGATAGATTTCAGATATATTTTTGAGATAATTTTCGATTATTTCCCCCAAATTAATGAAATTTTGGACTTTAGTCCTTTTGACTAATATAATATCATTCATTTGGTTTGAATTTTTTGGGGAAATAACCGAAAATTATCTCAAAAATATATCTGAAATCGATCGTTTTGAAAACGATCGTTTTCCATCACATACCTGTATATGTAATATTTTTTACAAAAACTGACCATATTTTATATGCAAAATATATATAAATTTTTTTTTTGCTGGAAATTATAGAATTAAAAAAACTTTTAAAATCTGCAAAAAACAGATAAATCTGGGGCTTACTCCGTAACTCGATTCGAAAGAAATTCTTTTCGAAACTCAATGCTTTAATCATACAAATTCGAACAATTTTATTTTCGAATCCAGATACGGAGTAACCCCCTGAACACTTGGCAACGCGGTTCATATGCTGAAAAGTACGTTATTTTAGCAACTCTGTTAGTTTTCTGACAAATTCCTGCAGTTGCGGTTTGTTATTGTTGTTGTTTTATGAAAAAATGCTGATAAGTAAAATGTATAAAAACACGCTGGAATGATAAAAGAATTAGATAAAGCTAATTTGTATTTAAACATTTCAATTTAAAATAATTTTTTTTTACAAAATATTGAATTGTAATTGTTAATTTATTTTGATTTTCTAAACATTGTTTTGTTAGCAAAAAACATAACAAAAGAGTGTTAGTTTCTACATGCTGCAAAAAGCGCTTGATTTGTAATTAAAATAAAGGCATTTACAACATTGTTTGTATTTTAAAACAAAAATTTACTAATTATTAAAAGAAGCTGCATCAGTTTAATCATTTGGCGGTAGATATTTGCGGACAAAAGTTGTTGAGTTTTGTGGCAGAATAAGTGAAACAAAGGAAACATCAGCAAAGGATTTTAATAAACAGGATTTATTGAGCATTTTAAAACCACTTAAAATCGTAAGTTTTTTTTTAATTTATTTTAAATAGTTTTAATGTGGGACACCTTTTGAAAAAATCGATAAAAGTAGGTCGTTTGTTAAATTTTTGCATTGACCGACAAAATGGGTACAATCACAGCAAACATTAAACACTTTCATTAGTTTTGGCATTACCCGACAGCTTTAAATCGAAGTCTTCCAATGCCCTTGAATTGGCCAGTCATTTTAAAATAAAGTTGTGTGTTTCTTAAATGTTATTAAATTTGATCAATTGTATCATTGGTTGTATTTAAAATTGGAGAAAAAGGGTTAGCTAGTCTTAGTAATAGGGCCAATAAGTTTTTAGTGCCTAGAACTAAATTAACACCAGAATTAAAGAATGATTCATCAAAAAGCTCTTATACAAAATTTAGGTTTTCTTATTTGCCTGTGAAAATCAGCTCGCATTTCAAAATCACAGAGTGTTAAAGTCCTTCAGAATCAGATTTGTAGGGCCAAAAGGCCTATGATAAGTATTGGATAAGCATTAAGTGTGATGTTCGCACAATAGCGTAGAAAGTCCAACAAGTTTATGAAATTTAGGAAAAAGTGTTCTTATATATCGAGGGTTTATATTCAAAAAGTGCTATCTACAAATTCACAATTTTACAGGGGAGGGAAAAAACTGTTTTTGTCATTAACTATAAGAGAAATAAATAAACTTTGTTTTACAATACCATACAAATCGGGGCTAAGATCTTGTACAAATTAAGTTTTTTTTTATTAACTCCTTATATTTTCGGTTCTATAGTAGATAGCACTTTTTACGAGTTAAAATTTGATCGTTTCAAGTACTAAAGCAAGTAGATAGCATTATTTTAACAAGAAAAATATAAAATATAACGAAAATTGAAGCTTTTATCAAAATATCACGAATTTTAATTAAAATAACAAGTTTTTTGAATAAAACAAGATTTATTATAAATATGTCAATAGAATTCAGGGTACTCTCTTTCTTATATGACGTTTATTTACAATCTGTTAAGGTCAAAGTCCGAGTATATCTTAGAAATCTATGATTACAGTACGTTGCAGGGAATTGTGGTCCATTTTGTTGTTTTTAATGTAGATAGCACTATTTTTTGATTATGTGTAGATAGCACAAACACAATTTATAAAAAAAAAAATGTTTTTAAATTATTTTTCTTCCTTAAAATTCATATAACATATGACAAATAAGCCAAGGAACGCGTTTCCATTAAAAACCATTTTGGTCAAAAATGTAGATAGCACTTTTTGAATATAAAGCGTCGATATATAAACATTACTATCAAATTTTGTTAAAATCGTTTCTTACTGGCCATAGCTCTTGTACAATCGTTTTGTCAAAAGCATGTTGAAGTATGACAGTTGTATGTTTATTCGTTGCACAAATAATTTTTGTATAAACAGTAATCAAAACGCTAAATTTGGAAACCTAATGACTATAATAGCTTAAGAAAATGTCTAAAAAAAAAATAAAAAGACATTTGATCTCATTCCCACAGTAGTCTGTTCAATATACCGGAACGGCTCGGAATTACTTATGGTGGGTATTTTTCTTATTTTTTTATTTCAGTTTTTGTTTGATGTAGATGTCGTGCTAGAAAAGGTGTAATTGGCCATTGAATACTACATGCCATCCAATGAGACTTTCACTTTAAAAGTTGGTAGCTGGAGTTTGCCATTCTAGAAGTATACTGGGATCTAAGAATTTATGTATCAGTCATTGGTGACACAAACAAGAAGTAGCTCTAAAATATGCTATTTTATTTCAATGTTTGGCTATAAAATGTCAATCAATGCGTAAGACTAAAATAACAAGTAAGAAAGTGCTGCAGTCGGTCAAGCCCGACCATTCAATACCCTTCACTACTAAGGTCAAATGTGTTCTTTCGACTTATATGAGAGCTAAGGCCAAATGTGGATCGATTATCTCAAAATTTGGCAAATTAGAGGTTTTACAAAGATTATGTGTGCAAAAAACAAACTCAAAATTCTCTTTATCTTCGGATTTATAAGCGTTTTACTGATTTTTGACAGAAGAGTTTGTATGGGAGCTATGGTCAAATGTGGACCGATTCCCGAAATTTGGTACAGTATTTGTTTTAAATTTCATAAAAAATATTGATATTTGTGGCCAATATATCAATTCCGGGAAGTGGGACCTATGGGAGGTACCATAAATAATGGACCGATTTTGAAGAATTTCAATAGGTCCTTCTATCAAAAAAATCTGTGAAAAATTTCATCATTATATCTTAAGAATTGCGACCTGTACTTTGATTACACGGACTGACATCGCTAAATCGACTCAGAAAGTGATTCTAAGCCTATTGGTATACTAAAAGGTGGGCCTAAGACACATTTCTATGCGTTACATACATCAGCATAAACTTACACCCTTTTCACCTATGGTGGTGAAGGGTATAAATACCCAGAAACTTTCCTAGTTCTTGAGATGTTTGTTTGTAACTGCTGGGTACTTAATATTAAAAACTGCCTAAAACTGGTTACAAGCCGCTTTAATTCTCTAAATTTTAACTGCTATTTACGTCTTTAAAAAATTACTTTTGTTTTTTTTTTTTTTTGTTTGTCTTTAAATGAATAACTAGTTATTTCTAAATTAAAAGCGAAATAACTTAGTCATACAACAATGTATCACTTCTCGTTTTTTATAGCAAAGCCTATTTACAAAACTAAAAATAATTTGCTGCAGTCTTCAGTGGCTAACAACAGCCCTATAAGCAAAGGAAATGCAAATTTATGCAAAGAAAATGAAAGCAAGGAAATAATAATTTATTATCATGGCATATTTATTTATGCAAATTCAATTATTTAGCGAAAATACTTGAAAATTTGTATTTATCTTAAAAATTTGTTTAATATTTTTTCCACTTCTAGACTTGGTGTCATCTTTTAAAAAGCTGACGTCATTTTGTTTTTCTTTATTCCAAAACTAAAATACTTATGTACATACATACATACATATATCGTTCATCATCTTAGCTATGACATTTTTGGCTTTGTTGTTGTTACTATTTATATCTGCAGTATGTGTAATCGGGCTGCACAAACATCGGAGAATTATCATAAATATGCCATTTTCCTGTTTTCTTGCTTGCAGCCAAAAATAGTAGCATGTATAAATATGTATTTATGTAGAGCATACCCAATATACTATTTGTATTTAAAGAAGAAGCGGTTTGTTTACTTTTGTCTGCATAAATTTATGCTCAAGTTCACAAAACTCCCACAGTTAACTATCCCACATGAGATGTGTGGGTACTAAATACTTTACTATAAACTTCCTTCGGAAATCGAACTATTTGGTGGTAATTTGTCTATAACACTAATCAATAGCTAAAATTACTTTCATGTCAAACTATTTTTATACCCACCATCAAAAAGAAGGTAGGGTATATTGAGATTGTCATACCGTTTGTAATTTCCTTAATATTGGCTCCAAAGCCAAAATTCAAGTATATTCTGAATCCCTATGAAATTCTAAGACGATTGCGCGATGTCCGTCTGTCTTACGCAAACACGAAAATACAAAAAGAAAGGGGGGTTTATGTGCGTCTGTCCGTCATATAAAAGCGCAATAGCGCCTTAACGAAATGAGCTAGAGGGACAAAATTTTACAAATGTATTTTCGATATCTTGAGAAAGTTGTGTATTGAAAATGGGCGAAATCGGCTCACATTTAGCTAGAGCTCCCATATTTGATTTGAAAATTTGATTATGAGTGATAAAACTCATTTTTATCTGAATGGCTTTGTTTATAAGCAGAACTTTACGTTCCGGGGGGTTCTGAAAATCCAAGAGCCATTCATCAACGCCAATTGCACGCCATTAGGTGTGCAATATCGAGCCCTTAGATTAAAATAATCGTTAAATATCTTTTGAACTATTAGAGATAGCGTTGTACTGTAAGCATATTTTTCTTTCATTCTTAAGTAAAAATCTTTTTGATAGGTTTACATTTACGAAAGTTATACGAACCAATAGGTTTTACATACAATGGTGCTCAACTTTGGCTCAGTGCAGAGACCACCGTGCTAAAAATAGACATGTTTTTAAAAATTGGTCTAAAACTCCAACTACCCATTGGCCGATTTCTGCATATTGTGCCACAATTTGTCCAGTAGCTTAACAATTATTGAAGTAAAACTAAAAAACTTCTTATACAATATTTTGCACCATAACTTCTAAAACATTGGAAAAATTTAATTAGTTTGTCGAAAGTAGCAAACTAACAAAAACAAAAAACATTCCCCGTTTTTTTGTTTAATTAAGATTTTTTGTTGCTTACGATCAATATTTTTCCTGTCGCTTGCGATCATTTTAATCTAAGGGCTCGATATGGTGTGGAATCACATCTCAAAATACTCCCTAAAATCGAACAACCTGTTCCAAAGATATTATAAAATCAATGAAACGAACAGCCTTTTCAAAAATATAAAATTTTGTGAAAAAAAAAAATTAAAAATCAATTTAAAAAAATTGTTTTTAAAATTTTTATATTTCACGGTTTAAGTTTTATTTAACTTAATACAAATACAGATTTATTCGGAATACTCCTTACTAACTACTCCCGGCAATTTATAGAATATACTCTTCCATTCAAAACGAACACTTTTGGTAAAGTCAATTTAAATTAACTTAACAATTTTGTAAAATCTAAATTTTTCTACAATTTCTGCATATATTTTTTTCACATTTTTCTTTTGCATTTTAAATCATAAATATTTCCCAACTAAGCTGCAAAAGAGGTCAATGCATTGCTAAACTTAATTACGGCAAAAAAAAAGATACAAGTAAAAGGCGAACAGCCAAACACTATGAGAATAAAAATAAAATGTTAATTTAAATCAATCCATAACAAATTTTTTCTCACAAACTTAACACTAAGACTGCAATAAGACCTTCAAGGCTTGTACTACTAAACTTTTGTTAGACGTTTTAAACAATAATATTTAATTAGTGTTAATTTATGTTAAAAAAGAAACTCTTGGGATTTTCATTTGACTCGCTTCAGAAAAGTCAAGCAATTACTTATTTTACTGCTGCTGTCAGCTTCAGCGCTAGTTCTGGGCCATTGTTTTCCAATTTGAATTTGTTTAACGGTGTATTAAGACAATTTCACCTAAAAAAGGTTTTTCTGTTATTATTTTCTATACAGAGACAGACAAAGGCCGACCGACTCATCATCAGCCATCATCAACATTATAAACAATAAAAACTAATAAAATGACTGTGTCTGCAACCACAGAAAAATTTATCGATAACAAAACTAGAGAACGGAGGGAAAAAAGAGAAAAGACAAAGAAAATTTGTTTAAAAATAACAGAAAAAGTTGTGAAAGTTCTGGCTGTAAGTTCAGCCAGCCATCATCGTATTGTTGCTGGCAAAGAATGACTGCGAAAATAAGTTTACGGTTGTAGTAATTAGAAAAAAGCGAAGTTATCGAATAGAATTGTGAAGTGGGTAGCCCAGAGGGTGAGTAATAAGATTAGCAAGGACTGGAGATGAGTGGCAGTTTCTTCCTCTTCCACGTTGTGACATCTTCTACAGTAGTCATAGCTTTGAAGATTTAATTCATTAAGCATATAATCCTATTATGCAGTGCACTGTTAGGATTGATATTAGGGTGCGTAGCCTATGGCACGGTAGGGAAACCAAGACTGCAGAACGCAGGTTGTTTCTGTGGACCAGTTAGTCTGCGCTGATCTAAATAGAAACTGGTTAATGAGCAATTTACAGGCTGATAGCGGTATACCTACGTATTGTTCAAAATCAAAAATCTTAAGTTATCGATACTTTTTTTAGTATTTTTTTAAATAGATAATTTAAGGCTCTACCAAAAATATCTTGGGAATTTTCTCAGGTTTTATCAAATGGGATGAAGCCGAAAGCTCTACAGTAGCTAATAAGGAGTGGCCTTTCCCTTAAAGATGGCAGATGGGTATCTTGAGCTACACAATGCTAAGTAGAGGAAATTAGTCAATAAGCACAGACATAATGTAGCTAAGTTTAAGGAATTTACGGTTCTATCAAGGATATTACGGCAGTTTCCTTAAGTTTCATCATCACCTGAAACACTTATATAAGGTGTTACCTATTTCAAAATGATGGCCGATGGATATCCTAAGCTACTCAATGCTAGGGAGAATAAAAATTGTTAAAAAGCACAGGCATAGCGGTGTTAAGTTTAAAAGAATTTGCGCCTCTATTAAGGATATTTTAAAAATATTTTTAATTTTTATTTAATAAGGATTCCGAAGAGAAATCACGAGATGTTTGTGGGTGAACATTCTCACCATTAAGACCTAAAATATCATTGCAGGTATTCATAATGCCGAAACTCTGTCTAAATGAAAGATACGCGGTTACATTTTCTACTCGCTATATCCAAATATATGGTACACTCGCGGGATTCAAAATTTCATTTCAAAACACACAATAACATAAAACCCAAAAAAAAAAAAATAAAAAAACATAGTTTTAGGGTCATACGGCCACAGTCATCAAAAGCCTGTCGATCGAAATTTGAGAAGGCGAAGAATAGCACGAGGAACTCGTTGGCCTATCTCAAAAGGATGGCCAATAGAGATCCTACGCTGCTCAAACCTAAGGAGAGGAGATGATCAAGAGGTAGAGGCAGAGTGTCACTAAGTTTGAAAAAACTTACAGCTCTACCCTGGAACTTCTTTTCATCTCCTCTAGTTGCGCGAGGCGAGGGGCCGCTGCTGAACCCACAGCTCCACTGTGGCGGAAACAGCCAAACCTCGTAAGACGGAACCAAGAGTGTCTGCTGCCGACAAAACCGTTACTGGGGCTGCAAATTCCCAAGCAAGTAATCGCAAGGTTAGCGCCAAGAGGGCAGGGTCCAGTGATCTACCAGTAAAAAGATCAAGAAGTCAGTGAGCCGGGACATACTTCAAGCAGCTGTCATTGACCTACAATAGGATCAAGAGTAGTTTATGGGAGCTGATTGAAGCTCGGATTATTGACAACATTGGTCTTTTTGAGGGTGCCAAGGAGGCCATATCCTTCGAGGGTGCGGAATGGCGGAGGGGAGTGAATATCGTCAACTGCAGCAATGGGAAATCTTTCGACTTCCTAAAAAATGTGGTTGACGGCTGCGGCGACCTCTGCCCGTCCGCCAAACTTGATGTGATGAAAGCCTCTAAGTTACCCTTGAGTTCTGTTGGTGTGGTTCCCTAACCCTATCAGGGCCTTGCAGAAGCAGAACGACTTCCTTACAACAGAGTGGAAGGTTATGTCTTCCACAAAAAAATCCAATTTTCAAGTTATTTAATTAATTAAACAATTAAAAATCGAGTTAAATGAACACCCTAATATCCACCATCAAATTCTTAAAATAATACTACCCCAGTAAGTACAGTGTCAAACGTTTTAAATTTGATGTCAAACGTTTTTTTCAAACCTAAACAGATGTTTGAGATTTACATTCTTTTTCAAATGAGGGTTCATTTGAGAATAAACGTTTGAAAAATGATAGTTTCTTAAATTGAGAATAAAGGTTATTCTCAAATCATTATAAAACCCTAAGATGATTTGAGAATAATTTGAAAAATGGTGTTATATAAATTTGATATCAAACCTTATTTCAAATTTTTTTCAAACAAATGATTTGAGAATAAAGGCATTTCTCAATTTGAGAATAAAGTCCCTTTTTTATTCTTAAATCAATATCAAATCAGTATCAAACATTTGACCTTTGAAAAAACATTTATTTTCAAAGTAGCCAGGATGAAATTTAAAACATTGGCTTAATTTAATTTTTATAGCCTGACAGCGTTATTTGGGTCCAAAAACGGCCTATTTATGGTACTTGCAAGGGATAGATAATATAATAATAAATCTTTCCAGATTAAGATAATTTTATTTTAGGATAAGTTTTTGTAACCTAAACATTTTGTAAAAAAAGAGTTCTAAAATCGACGTCTGAGCTATCAGTCATTTTATTTTCCGACCGCCTTGCTGTACATCGGATCTTAACATCAAGTTATATAAGTTCCCACGACATTCGGTTCTTCGTCCCAAACGATTTGGAAATATTAGGATTCCAACTAAGGACTGCCACTTCTCTGATATGTATTACCAATATCGTAGTTACAACAACATGGAGTGATACAATAGAGAATTTAAAAATTTCATTTTGAAAATGTAAATTTTTTTCGGTTCCTTACACTTTAATTTGTGACTGTTTTTATTTTCGTTTAACAATTTTTTATTATCGTATGTACTTGTCTCTATTTTTTGTTTTGTTTTTGCTCATGTACTTTATTTCCATAAAATGTGTACAGAATAGAGAGACGGGTAGACATCCGCACAAATCAACAGACTGTCAAATATTTCTGTATATACATATATACTGCAGAAAGTGTATGCATATATATGTACATATGTATGTAAATACCTTCATATATGAATGTATGTATGTATAATGAGTTGTTGAAATTTATAACTTTGTTCCGTTGTAATTTCATCTATTATTTGACTGTTTGTTGTATACTTTCGCGCATATTGTAAAAAGCAGATAGTCAGACAGACAGACATACTGGCAAACAGAAGAAAAATATACAAAATAGTAAAACAGTGAAGTCATTTGTTAAAAGTTAACACAAAGAATAGGGTGTGTGCCATATTAAAAAAAAACGTTATTTTTGTTAACTTAACACTTAAAATTTGTTAATAATTTGAAATTGTTTAAAATAGCTATTGTTAATATGTATTAAAGTATATTTTTTTAATAATTTTCGTTTTTAGATCTCCTAAAACTAAAATAAAAATATGACTACTACCGAATTGAAAATTGGCTTGACCAACAGTGCCCGTCCTTCCAGCCGTGTCTTAAAGCCTCCAGGCGGTGGCCATTCAAATATATTTGCTGAACCCGAGTTGAGTGTTAATGCACCCAGACCCAAGTACAATCAACAAAACTCTTCCAATCTCAATGCTTGTATGGGTTCTTTGGATGCCAATGTTGCTGTCGAGAAACTACGTGATGAAGTAATTACTCATAAAAAAGAAGATGAAGCTACTAACACCAAAGCTAACGCTGATACCAGGGCTCCCACTACAAATGGTGCTACCGGCAATAATTCGGCAAATGCAAATAAATCACGTGTACCTCCCGGTGGTCATTCATCGGGTGGTTTCTGGTAAAGCTTAAAAGTTCATTGATTTATATTTATCACAAACAACATCAAAACAAAAAAAAAAAAAGAAATGAAAATTTTAAACAAAGAAAGTAAAAAGTCAACATTGCAGAAAAATATTTTGCAACACACAAAAGCATTTATATACAAACATTAAATTATTTTTTGTGCGTTTCTTTTTTCCCTAAGAAAAACCAAAACTTTTACATTTTCTAACGAAAGTATCATCGGATCCCTCCTTCTACAAATAATTAATTAGCTCTCTCTGCCTATAAAACTCTACTCTATTTATATTTAAACAAACAAAATCTATTAGTTCTAATTTATATTTAATGTTAAATTTAAAAAAGATATTTTGTATCCATTTTTAAGTTTATTTCTTTGTATTTCTCCTTTAATATTTTATTAAGTATTTTATGTTTCTTCTTTTTAAATATTTAAGTTTGGAAAATGCCAGGTTATCACACAAAATTGAAAAAGTATTTAGGTTTTTGATGAACAAATTGTATTCCGTTATGTTGTTCGACTTATGCCTTCACATAAGTAGCCAACACTCGACGACGAGTATAAATTGGAACCGGTATGTTGTTCGACTAATGCCTGACTAATGCATAAGAAGCCAACATAACACCCATAATTTTTATGTTTCTCGTCTTGTTTTTCATAGATTTTCAATGTAGGTACTTTCCTTGTACACTTGAATATTATTATTTGTTTTAAAATGTTTAATATTCTTCCAAACGTCTCCTATTTGTTTTACTGTTTAATTTGTATTTATTTATTTTTATACAATTTTTAAAAACATTCAAAATTATTAACCATTAACCCCATTTACAATTATATATGTTTTATAAACAAAGTTATTTGGTACTTAAGCTCTGCTTCTAATTAAATTAATACAAAATAAATAAACTCTATTCATATTTTATTCCTTAAAAAATAATAATAAACTGTTTTTCTTTTTGACACAATAATTGTATAAATGTGTGGAAAAAAAATTTAATAAATCCACATGCTTAAGATCGGTTTAGATATGGACGAACACTCCCTGAAAAAACTAGAACTTTTGGATAAAAAAAAAATTATTTTGTAACATGTGTTGCTAAGGAACAATTTTATATAGACTAGCTATTGATAACTATCAGAAATTTTCGATATAAAATGTTTGATATAAAATTTTTCTATAGAAAATTTTCTATCAATTTTTCTATCAAAAATTTTAGATATAAATTTTTCTATCAAAAATTTTCGATATAAAATTTTTCTATCAAAAATTTTCGATATAAAATTTTTCTTTCGAAAATTTTCGATATAAAATTATTCTATCGAAAATTTTCGATATAAAATGTTTCTATCGAAAATTTTCGATATAAAATTTTTCTATAGAAAATTGTCGATATAAAATTTTTTATATAAAATTTTCGATATAAATTTTTTTTTATAGAAAATTGTCGATATAAATTTTTTCTATAGAAAATTTTCGATATAAAATTTTTCTATATAAAATTTTCGATATGAAATTTTTCTATACAAATTTTCGATACAAAATTTTTCTATAGCAAATTTTCGATATAAAATTTTTCTATAGAAAATTTTCGACATCAAATTATTGTATAGAAAATTTTCGATATAAAATTTTTCTATAGAAAATTTTCGATACAAAATTATTCTATAGAAAATTTTCGAAATAAAATTTTTCTATAGAAAATTTTCGATATAAAATTTTTCTATAGAAAATTTTCGATAAAAAACTCACGACCAAAAAATTTTCTATAGAAAATTTTCGATATAAAATTTTTCTTTCAGACGTAAAATTTTTTTCTATAGAAAATTTTCTATTATTTGGATGTTAAATTTTTCTTTAGAAAATTTTCGATGTAAAAATTTTCGATATAAAATTTTTTTCTACAGAAAATTTTCGCTATTAAATTTTATTCTAAATTTGGATGTTAAATTTTTTTTTTTAGAAAATTTTCGATGTTAAATTTTCGATATTAAATTTTATTCTATAGAAAATTTTCGTTATAAAATTTTTCGATATAAAGTTTTTCTATAGAAAATTGTCGATGTAAAATTTGTTTCTATAGATAATTTTCCAAAACATTCTTTCTATAGAAAATTTTCGATATAAAATTTTTCTTTAGAAAATTTTCGATGCAAAATGTTTCTATAAAAGATTTTTTTCTATAGAAAATTTTCGATAAAAAATTTTTCGATATAAAATCTTTTTCTATAGAAATTTTGGATAAAAAATTTTTCTACAAAAAATTTTCGATAAAAAATTTTTCTGTACGAAATTTTCGATAAAAAAATGTTTCTATAGAAAAGTTTCGATAAAAAATGTTTCTATAGAAAATCTTCGTTATAAAATATAAAATTTTTCAATATAAAGTTTTTCTATAGAAAATTTTCAATGTAAAATTTTTTTCTATAGACAATTTTCCATAACATTATTTCTATAGAAAATTTTCGATGTAAAATTTTTCTTTAGAAAATTTTCGGTGCAAAATTTTTCTATAGAAGTTTTTCAATATCAAATTTTTTTCTATAGAAAATTATCGATAAAAAATTTTTCGATATAAAATCTTTCTAAAGAAAATTTTCGATATAAAATCTTTTTCTATAGAAGATTTTCGGTACAAAATTTTGGATAAAAAATTTTTCTATACGAAATTTTCGATAAAAAAATGTTTCTATAGAAAGTTTTCGATAAAAAATTTTTCTGTAGAAAATTTTCGTTATAAAATTATTAAATGCATTTCGTTTTTCTATAGATTTTTTTATCGATATCTCTGAAATAGTCGATTTTGATTACCAATTGATGTCTAACTTTAAATTCAGAAAAAAAAAAGTATTTTTAAAGGTTTTTTTATCTTTTTACCATCTTCGTATTAAACTTTATTTATTTAATTAATGTATTTAATTAATGTATAGCTTACTTCATAAATCTTTTTACAATCGAATTTAACCAAAAATGGTGCTCTCTTTTAATAACCAATAAAATATATGATTGAGCATAAATCTTGGTCAATAGAGGCATCTTTTGGTAAAAAATTTTAATTAATTTTCTAAAAAGAACAAAAAAAATAAGAATTGTTAATCTAATAATATTTAATTATTAACTTAACGTTAGTAGATTCTTTTTACAAAAAAAAAATTGTGCTATTATCAATTTGCATTAAGAAGAGTTAATAAAACTTGTTTTCTAAGGTAAATATATTTAAAATTAAATATCACTTTAAAAAGTTCGTTTACAGTTTTAGCACCTCCGGACTCATTTGACTACATACAAACTAAATTCATTAATGATTACTGAAAAAAACAAAATCATTAGACAAAGATGAATTATGGATATAAAACAAATGTCACTTACCTAGATATTTACAATTTTTCATTTCTTGGCCGCTTCAATGGCGGGTGTCTTTGCTTCTGCTGCTTCCTTTTCAGCCTTTTCCTTTTGATGCAAATAGGCACGTCCCAACTGTACTGACTGCACCATGGCGACAAACACATTAACCGAAAAAAGTCCCCAATTTTTAGGAACAATCACCAAAGAGTAACGTGACCAGATAATACCGGTCGCAGCTAGGGCACCACATTGTGAGACTGAAAGAGATTCGGCGGGACGTGCCAAATCACTTAAACCGGCCACAACAAGACCCTGCAAATAAATACAATAAATTCGAATTGATTATAAAAGTTAATGGAATTCTAAAATATGATCGGCGCTTCTTAGATTAACAGGTTGTAAATGCATATTTTATTCGTAACGAATTTTACATACGAATTTTACATGTCGTTCTGAATTTTCCGCCTACTTATTGAAATGACAATACCGTTCCTGTCCATATGATACTGTCAATTGACTCCTGTCTATATTTGAACAAGCTGCTTCATTTGGTTTGTTTTTGGCAGCCGTTTATATCAGAATACCTCAGGATTTGAGACAAATAAGAAGTGGATTTCTATACCTAGAAGATGCCGAACATTCTGACGCTCAGATGAGGTCAGTGCATCCGAAACAATTGAAACAATTCAAGATATAGATTTAGCCGATCGGATGTTAAAAGTGGGAGAGATTGTAGACATTACAGGCATCCTACATTACTCATTGGTTTAAATTTTGAATGATTACATGGGCATGAGAAAGCTTTCCTCAAGATGGCGGCTGCATTTGCTTTCAATTAGTTCTTTTTCACAATAAAGGGAAAGGGTTTAAACTAAAACTGCGGAGTCATCTTAAAACTGCTAAATTAGACATCCTAAAACTTCTATTTTATGCTTAAGTTGCAGAGTCATCCTAAAACTGGTGAGTCATCTTAAAACTGCTGAGTTATCATATTTATGCGAAGATGGGTCCTAAAAAGCGAATCTGGTCAAATAAGTTGCTGCCAATTTAGAAGCTCAAAACAATGGCAATAATAATGCAACACCTTAGTCTACTAGTAAAATACCTAAAAGCATAGGAACCAATAGCCTCGACTCTTATAAGTAAAATAAATACTGCGGCCACCAGCCAACCAGTCATCCCAAAACTTCAGAGTCTTCCTAAAACTACAAAAACGGCAAAAAAAACATGACTACGAATTTTCCCCTCATCCGCCCCAGAGAAAAACAGTTTTAGGCAGACTTTCACAAATCATTTTTTTCGGAAGGGATAAAACTTATTAGAGAAACATTGGACTAAGTGTATAGAGCTAAAAGAAGATTAAGTTGAAAAATCAATAAACATTTTCTATAAAAACCAGTATTTTAACCAAAACGTCAAGGGACTTATTGATCTGCCCTCGTTAATTGCATAAAAACAAAATTTAAGTAGTAAATTTTTCTAAGCGTTTGCGATTATACAAATAGAATATGATAATAACAAATTATATCAAATAAGTGGATCTTGTTTTTAATAAAAAACGCAATTTCCTCTAAAGAGAATATCCCATGTATATTACAAATTTAAGAGACAAGTTTAAAGAGAGCACATATCAGGGATGGTTGGTACCATCGATTATTAGGGCCTGTTTTAGAGGGGAGGGGGATTTGACTTTTGCTACTGTGGAGCAATTTTGTACGCGTATTTCTATTAAAATGTGTTACACAGGGGCAGCCCCTCACTAGGCTAAGAACATATGGTCTACTAAGGAACCATGTATCATGACGTTTCTATGATGTACTTTGAGAGTTCGCCCGCAATCTTTGGTTGATACTAACAATGAAAACAAAATTGCAGAAAAATAAATAGGAAAAGTTTTTCTTTATTTTTTGTACATCAAAAGAGTACGAACGTACGTACGGGACCCCAGGAAATGCCCATATCCATTCGCGAATGTTTCGATTTGAAAAATATGAAAATCATGAAACTAAAAGAATAGTTCAAATACTTAAACTATACCAAATAAATCGCGATAGCACCACGGTATCAATCAGGTTTAAAATGTATCAAAAAAAGTACAATTATAACATTTTTGCCATCTCCGGTACATACTTATGTAGTACTAATGGTCTACAAAAAGATAGACAAATCTTTGATAATTTCAATTAAATTATGAACATACTTAGAATATTATGATAAGAAGTTATATTGCCTGATAAGATTTCTATCAGTCACTATCAAAAGCTAATTATATTATTATAGGAGACGGATATTTAGTATTTGATTTTGCAAACATCGCTCATTTTCTCTCTCATGCCAATTCTCTTTTACTGAAATCTTGTGTGAGTGACATGAGAACCAGTAAAAAGTAGTGTAATTTAAAATAATAAATCAATAAATCACGAAGAAAAAATCCAAACTAATCGCTTATCTATGTTTATAACCCAGGTAAATTTATGGACTAATTCAAGTGGAACCTTATCAATCATTATTAAAAATTTTGTGGTAGTCCAAATTTTA
The DNA here is from genome assembly GCA_933228675.1 of Stomorhina lunata. NCBI lineage: Eukaryota > Metazoa > Arthropoda > Insecta > Diptera > Rhiniidae > Stomorhina > Stomorhina lunata. The sequence goes on from OW121740.1 coordinate 28,571,247, forward strand.
GGTAAATATCTCAGATATGTCTCCTTAAATCTTATCATGATAAAAGCAAAAATTATCATAAACTTAAGAGGCGATAATAGGTGTTTTGTTTTGACGTAGAAATAAGAAATAAAAGTGTTATTGTCACGCATAGTTCACGTGAAATTAAATATTCAGGTTTTCCTATGTTTTGTCTACCTATTTAAATATAATCACAATCAAAATAAAGCAGACCCTCAACCTATTACGCATATACTTAGTACTGGAATAAAATGTCATAAATAAGAAAGAAAATTTAATATACAAGAGAAATGCATATTTTTGAAAAGAAAACATCAACCCACATACTAAAATTTTAGTATATGAGTATAATAAAAACAAAAGTACGCGGCCAGGTCAATAAGTCCGTGTTGTTTTAGTTAATGCACAGGTTTTTTATAGAAAAACAAGTAAGAAAGTGGTATAGTCGGTCAAGCCCGACCATACGATAACCTTCACCACTTAGGTCAAAGTGTTCTTTTTCCTGTATAAAGACAAATATTTGTTCAATTTTGCCATCATACAAACCATCAAAGTATATAAGTTTTGAAAAATTCAAAACTTATATACTTAAGAAGCTGTTTCCGTCATTTTAACTTATATGAGAGCTAGGGTCAAATGTATACCGATTATCTCGAAGCTTGGCAAATTGATTACATAAATTATGTGTGCACAAAATAAACTCAAAATTCTAATTATCTTCGGATTTATGAGTGTTTTAGAGATTTTTATCTCATTTAGTGCCTTTTGACAGAAAAGTTTGTATGGGAGCTATGGTCAAATGTGGACCGATTTGGTACAGTGATTTTGGTTTACATAAGCAGTATTTGTTTAAAATTTCATGAAAAAATATTGATATTTGTGGCCAAAATATCAATTCCGGGAAGTGGGACCATGGGAGGTACCATACATAATGGGCCGATTTTGATGAATTTCAATTATCTTTAGAATTGCGAGCTGTACTTTGATTACATGGTTTACAGACGGACGGACGGGCTGACATCGCTAAATTAACTTAGAAAGTGATTCTAAGCCTACTGGTATATTAAAAGGTGGGTCTAAGACAAATATTTGTATGCGTTACATACATCAGCACACTTTCCACCTATGGTGGTGAAGGGTATAAATATTAATTTACTTTTCAACATGGTCTTCTTTTAGCTTTATACACTTAGTCCAACGTTTCTCCAAATATGTTATCCTTTCCGAAAAACATGATTTATAGAGGTTTTCAAAATAAGCATTGTTTTGCGAGACGATTTTGTCGTTGAAGTCAAATCTCTTTCCGCGAGTCATTTCTTCAAGTTTGGAAACAAGTCACTTGGGGCTTAATCTGGAGAATATGGCGAATGAAGTCAGTCAATGTGGATTATAACCAAGCACAATGTTCGATTCTTCAATCTAGCTGGCGAAAACCCCAAAAATTAACTATAAAAATAGAATATTGGACCATGCTATATGAATAAGAACAGTTAAAGTACAGATGTGATCATCTTAAAAACGCGATCAGCTGGATTAATAAAAGTTGTTGTTGTAACTGCGATATTATTAGTAATATCGCAGAAGTGGCAGACCTTGGTTGGAATCCTAAAATTTCCGAGTCGTTGGGGTATGAAGAACCGACTGCCGGATTAGTAAAGAAATTGTTTTTGGTTTCATCACAAACGTGAAGTTCTTAAAAACGAAAAGTTCAAAAACTGATCTTGAAATGGGGTCTATCAGCAGATAAAGCTTTCGATTTGTATGGGAGACTAGAAGTTTTCGTGCAAGAGATTTAAAAAATTGTATATATTTTTTTATACAAGAAAAGTAGGCGTGCTCCTTTTCGTATTCCAAGTATGTTTTAAGAATCTGTTGTCAGTTGAAAAGTAAACTTTGATATTTTGTAGATATGAAGATAAGAAGTGTGGTCTGCAAACCACTTATTTTCATATTTTTTAGATAAGAAGAGTGGGATGTTTGTAGGCAGATTTTTCTTAAGGAACTTGTACGGGGGCCTAACAGACCACACTTTGTGAATGAAATCACTATAATATGTCTTTCATTTATCGGCTGAAGAAAAACGGCTTACAAATTTTATATTTTTTACATAAGAAAAGTGGGCATGTCTGTGGGCGAAGTTTCCCAAGGATATTTTATGGGGCCAAGTAGTTTATGTACAAGAGTCGCCTTCAAATGCCTTTATGTCCGAAGTTATCAATTGAAAAAAATCCTTTAAATTGTTTACATAAGAATAGTGGGCGTTTGTGTGTTTAGTCAGGTTCGAATTGAACTTCAAATTACTGCCATATCCACCGAAATCGCCAGAAGTAGGAAAATGCTAGTCAGTCAAGCACGACTATTTGATACCCTTCATTTGTGGAACAACTTTAAAAGTTTTAAACTTCAAGATTTAATTATCAGGTATGTGATGGAAAACGATCGTTTTCAAATCGATCGATTTCAGATATATTTTTAAGATAATTTCCGGTTATTTTCCCAAAAAATTCAAACCAAATGAAAGATAAAATATCAGTCAAAAGGATTAAAGCCAAAATTTTCATTTTTTTGGGGGAAAAAACCGAAAATTAGCTAAAAAATATGTCTGAAATCGATCGATTTGAAAACGAAAAATGTCCATCACATACCTGTATATTTGTGTTATTTCCGGCAAAGGTACTGAGGAGGTTCTCGAAATAATGGTCCCATTTGTTCCAAAAAGCACAAAGGTAAATGGAAATATTATTAAATTATCTGTAAAGTTTTGACCTGTATGTGAGTAACGAGCTTACATGGGCTCCAGTCAGCGTTCCAGACTGACAGTCGTCCTTAAATCAACTCAGAAAGTGCTTTAGAGTCGTTAGGTATACTTAAAGATGGCTAAAAGACTAGTCTGTAATATTCTATGCGTTGCAAATATCAGCAAAAATCCATATTATTTTCACCTGTGGTGGTATAAAAAGGGTGGCTATCTTTGTTAGGACTTGAAAGTGTCGGTCCATGTATTAAAATATATTAATTTACTTATCCCTGGGAAGCAAGAAAAAGCAACGAACAACCTATAACCAATCCTTTCCACATCCACTAACACATCACATTTTTGTCAGCAACTCTTGAGCGAGCTCTGTGGATCTCTGGACTGGCAATGGTAAAAATCTGACTGTGCGGGGGATTTTTGTAGAATTATGCCTCGCTAACCCGGTAGTAGAACGGTCGTGGTATAGCAAGTTAGTCATTAGTCTAGCATACCAAAAGTCCCAAGTTCGATCCTTGGCCAGACTCACTTGACAAAAAATAAATTTTCAAAAAAGCGATGGTTCACCTCATAACTCAGCCAGCCACTGGTTATGGCTATGCTAAGCTTCTCTAACTAGTGTATTTGACGTTCGGAGCCGGAGTTAAAACGTAGGTCCCTTTCAATGAGTCCAAAAATAAAATCGGATGCAGTTCATTGTCTAAAAGAAGTGCCCGGAGCCAGAGTTAAAATGTAGATCCCTTTCAATGAGTCTACAAATGAAATCGGATGCAGCTCATTGTCTGAAAGAAGTACCCGAAACCGGAGTTAAAACGTAGGTCCCTTTCAATGAGTCTTAAAATAAAATCGGACGCAGCTCATTGTCTGAGAGAATTACCCCTTGTTCCAATTGGAATGCTGTCGGGGAAATATATATATAACCCGGTTAGGGCGTAAGTACCCACGAATTGATGATCAAAAAAAAAAAAAAAAAGTACAAAAATTCCCTATTTTCAACTTTATTACCCCTTGTTCCAATTAGAATGCTGTCGGGGAATTATATATATAACCCGGTGAGGGCGTAAGTACCCACGAATTGATGATCAAAAAAAAAGAAGTACAAAAATGCCCTATTTTCAACTTTGTTACTAATTTTGGCATTTTTTCTATAATCCTACTTCTTTGGCCTGCAGCTGCATTGGACTACCCACCATGGCAGATTCTCGGCCTATAATTAAACCTGCCCCTTTTCTTGTAAACAACCGAACTGAATACTTTGCTATACTATACATAGTTATTTACTCGCCACGGTTTCTTTTTCTCCTGCATCCAACCTCCCCCAGTGAACTTGCTGGATATATGTGTAGACATGGATATCACCCCAACTCGTTGGTGTTCATAAACCTACAATCATTTACTCTGCTAGCAATTTTCTTTAGCCAGTCTCTGATGTAATAGGAACTTTTTACACAGTCAAAGGTTCGACACAACCTGACAAACACTTAGAAAAAAGGTGATTATATAAAACATACCCATTTGAACATAGGTGACCAAAAGAAAACAGTTTTAGGACCTAAAATTAAATTAAAAAACCTCAAGTTAATATTAAATAACAAAAAAAACAAACTTAAACTTACCAGCTGGATGATTCCAAAGAGGTCTCAATTTTGTAGGCACATGTTTGTCGACGGCCCCAATCAAACCATTGTACACCTTTGAAGGTAAACTCAATTTAGCGGGAGCAGCTGGTGGTGGAGCCGAAGGAGGAGGTACTGCAGCAGAAGCCATGATAAATTATGTGTATAGTTTTCTAAATTGCGGAAATTGTCTTTATAATAAATACAAAAAAAAACCACCAGCCACAGAACGAACGCTCACTAAAATTTAATGTTTATTGTTTAAATTACGCTACGAATATGACAAGCTATTTCAGCTAAAGCATTTCCAAACGAGAACAATAATATTAGCATTTTATTAACAACAAATTAAGAGAGTAAAGCAAAAAAGTTGATTTAAAGAGAGTTAAGAAAAGAAAACATTTTCATATTAAAGCTTTCTCTCACCTTGGCCTTGACCAAAAGCACTAGCGTAATTTCTTTTTTCTCTTTTTTCAACACAAACTAAAATAAAAAGAAAACAAAAAAAATTTACACATTTCCGTATTTACGTTTCAATTTTTGTTTTTGCGGAAATTTGTAAAAAAAGATAAATGTGTAAAATTTAAACAAATTCTATAAATACAATTCATTTAGCAGAAAGTTGTACATACAACAATTTTACACAAATGTTTAAATTTAATTATTTAAAAACAAAAATCATCAGCTGTTTTAAGATTTTACATACAAATTAATGTTATGACATTTCACGTGTTAAACGTGTTTTGTTAAAATGCAATTTAAACTTTTTTAATTTCGATTTTAGGAAAGAGTGCTAAAAGTTTATTAAGTTTATTTGTATCTCGTCCAGTTCTATACATATTACTTTGAGCTTGTTTTATAATATAAAAATTATATGAAAGTTAAAGCTTTTGTTTGGAACTTTTTTTTTTTTTTGTTGAGAGAGTAGAGCTTTGTTCGATAGAGGATTAGAACAAGGGTGCCCAAAGTTCCTTATGGAAGAGCAAACACCAAACACATAAAAACAAGTAAGAGTGTTATATTCGGCTGTGCCGAATCTTATATACCCACCATCAATTTAGAAACTACGAGGGTGCAGCAAATTCAAAACGTGGACCAAATTGGAAAAAAGTTGTTACGCTAGTTGGTATTGTTGGTAAAATATTTAGAATAACTTCGGTTGCAGTAGCTTTATAGTTCAACATTCAAAAGTGTGTAAGTGGTTTCCATAGTATTTATTTACTTTGAAAAAAATTCGTTATCGTAACCGGGTATGGTTTTACATTAATAAGTTGTTAAATACTTTACGTTTAGCTTAATATATACCTAGTTAGGATAAAGAAGTTAATAGTTATACGACTGGTCCATATATTTAGGAGTTCCTAATGCATCTACCATATACATAATCTTAATATGCTGCTTGTACCTCCGAATCTTTTTAATTGTAGATATAAACAAGTAAGAGTGTTATATTCGGCTGTGCCGAATCTTATATACCCACCATCAAGATGTGTAAAATTCAGAAACAGGGTGCAGCTAATTCAAAATCTGGACCAAAACTGAAAAAATCGCTAAGCTAATGCCGTAGCTTTATAGTTCAACATTTAAAAATATTTTAGTGGTTTCCCCAGTATTTACTTTGATCAAAATTCGTTCTCATAACCGGGTATAGTTTTTAGTGATTAATATGTAGTTAGGCTAAACACGTTAATAGTAATACGGCAGGTCCATATACCTATTTCGTTAGAAGTTCCTAATACATTCATCATATATAAAGTCTGGGCTGAACATTGATTGATGCCTATCTAATTTCATAGGTGTAATCTTAATATAATGAATGTACCTCAAAATTTTTTTGATTGCAGATATAAAAAGGGGATGTCATATATATAAGAATTATAGCCAAATGTTGACCGATTGTAACAACATTTTACACACTGGCTGGTATATATATAGAGCTTATTCTTGCATTTTAGTGGCCATAGCTATCATAGTTTCTAATTAAATAGCTTTTAACTGGCCTTTGCCAAAATTTTTGGTTTCCGTGAGTGTTTTTTATATGAAAGCTAAAGTCAAATATGGACTGATTCCTATAAAATTTGATAAACTGATCAAAAATTGCATAAAACTTCCCTATTTTAAATTTAATCGTCATAGCTATTACAATTGTATTCAATTTATCAGCATTAATGTGTTTCCCGGGGCGGGGTTATATGGGAGCTCTAACTAAATTTGAACCGATTTTGTCCATTTTCAACACACATCTTTTTCAAGATATCCAAAATACTTTTATAAAATTTTGTCCCTCTAGGTCTTTTCGTTAAGGCACTATCGTGCTTTTATCTGACGGACAGACGGACATAAATCCCCTTTTCTTTTTGAATATTTGTGTTTTCGTAAGTTTTTTATATGGGAGCTAGGTCAAATAGTGACCGATTGTGACAAAATTTTGCACACTGGCTGGCGTTGATATAAGACTTTCTTGTGCAAAATTTAGTGGTTATTAGCTAAGTAAGTTATTTGTATGGGAGCTATGGTTAATGTGAACCGATTTTGATGAAATTTTATACGCTGCCTAGGGCTAATGTAAAACTTCTATATACCAAATTTTATCAGCATAGCTGCTATAATTTGCCATTTATTAACAAATAAGCGATTAGCCTAGACGAGTTTATACGGGAGCAATGGTCAAATGTGAACCGATTTTGCCCAATTTCAATACCAACATTTTCTCAGAGATGAAGAATATTTTTACTAAGTTTCAGTGAGCTAGCTCCTTTCGTTTAGGCGTTATCGTGATTTCAACAGACAGACAGACGGACATCGCTCAATCGTCTTAGAATTTCATAAGGATTCAGAATATATATCGTTTTTGGTTTTTGAGCCAATATTAAGGAAATTACAAAACGGAATGACAATCTCAATATACCGCCCATTCTTTTTGATGGTGGGTATAAAAAGGGGATGTAATATATACAGTGGTGGTTACGCATTTAGCTCAAATGGTACCTGTTATCTCTTATAGGAAATATTAAGTCCTAATTCAATTTTTTGCACTACTTTTTTTTGTGCTGTATTACACGTGATGCGAAGATCAAGTCGTATTCCTTTTATACACATATTTTTTTTAAATTATATTTATTTTTGCAATTATTTAAAACTAACCCATAAAAAATACTGGACATATTTTTAGCACAAATTAGAAACAATATTTATTAAAAATCAAAAACAAGTTATTAATTAAAATTTCTTGAAAAAAACCTAATATTTTGTAGGATATCCTTTATTTTGTATAACTGCCGCACATCTTTTAGGCACACTCTTCACAAGAGCCAGGTATCGCTCATTTGGGATAGCGTGCCATATTTTTTGGATTTCCGTCCATAAATCATTTAAGTTGTTAAGTTTTACGCTTGTTATATGCTTCTCTATATCATTCCAAAGACTCTCAACAGGATTGAGATCCGGAGATTAAGCTGGCCATTTCAAAACATCTATTTGACTCTCCTTCAAGCAAAACTTCACAGTACGTAAAGGGTCATTTAGGGTCATCGTCATGCATGAAGCGCCAGCTAGGTGGCATATTTGCCTTTGCTTATGGTATAATGATATCGGCTAGAATATTTTTATAAACGTGTTGATCCATACGTGTGTTAATTTTGTGTATTGGACCAACTCCATGCCCTGAGAATGCAAGCCACACCATCACATTTCCTCCACCATGTTTTACAGTCAGTCTTTGACGTATACATTGGGTTGTGCTGCATGTTCGGAAGATACCATACATATCTCTTTCCATCAGATCCAAATCTGCAAAACTTTAATTCGTCGCTCCAAAGTATGTTTTTCCAAAAATCTAATGGCTTTTCCAATTACTATCGGGCGAAAGAAATTCGTGATTTCCAATTCTTTTTTGACACATGTGGCTTGTGTTGCACAATACAGCCACGCGAATTTTTTTCATTAAGGCGTCTTTGTATCGTTCTGTCGGAGACATCAATACCGTATTTTGATGACACTTCACTATTTATTTCACTGGAGCTCTAAAAAGGGTCGGCCACTGACATTCTATGTATTAAATAATCCTCTTTTGTTATCGTTTTTCTTGGTCTAGGTGCCCGTGAACCCTTTTTAATTGTTCCGTGTGCTTTTATATGGCTCAAAGCATTATATACCATCTTTCTCGAGCAATTTAAAATACTTGCTATTTCACTTACAGGACATCCTCTCGAATTTATTTCACAAATCACCTGTCGTTGCGTATCTGTGCACCATTTATTTTTGGCCATGTCTAATAAATATTTTATTTCTGAAAAACCTTCAACTGTACACAATATAATGAAAAACTTACCAAAAATTTATTAAAAATTCAAAAAAATAACAGAAATGTAAAATGTTTTATATTTGTGCTAAATTTGTGTCCAGCTCCAATTACGTATTACCAACAAATAAATTATATATGAAGCAATTGAAGAAAGGGAATAACAAAAAGAGTAACAGGACTTGTCGATCACACCATAAGCTACACATCGTGGGCAAAAAAAAAAAGAAAATTATTACTCCAACAGAAAAATGCGGTTTGGAAAAAAAACGCATAACTAGTGTGCTAAATATGTGACCACCACTGTATATATAAGAATTATAGCCAAATGTTGACCGATTGTAACACTGGCTGGTATTTATATAAAGCTTATTTTTGCAAAATTTAGTGGCAATAGCTGTCAAAGTTTCTAATTTAATAGCTTTTAACTGATCCTTGCCAAATATTTTTTGGTTTCCGGGAGTGTTTTTTATATAAAAGCTATAGTCAAATATGGACCGATTCCTATAAAATTTGATATACTGACCAATAGTTGCATAAAACTTTTCTATTCTAAATTTAGTCGTCATAGCTATTACAATTGTATTCAATTTATCAGCATTCATGTGTTTCCCGGGGCTGGGTTATATGGGAGCTCTAACTAAATGTGAACCGATTTAGCCCATTTTCAGTACATATCAAAAATACTTTTCTAAAATTTTGTCTCTCTAGCTTTTGTAGTTAAGGAGCTGTCGCGCTTTTATCTGACGGACATAAACCTCCTTTTCTTTTTGTATTTTTGTGTTTCTGTAAGTTTTTTATATGGGAGCTATGGTCAAATGGTGACCGATTATAACAAAATTTTGCACACTGGCTGGCATTCACATAAGACTTCCTTGTGGTGAAGCTGAAGTGGCCAAAGCTATTACAGTTTATCATTTATTGGCATTTAAGTGAATTTCAAGTGGAATTTAGGCTGTTTCCGTAAGTTTTTTATATGGGAGCTATGGTTAAATGTGAACCGATTTCGATGAAATTTTACATGCTTATGTAAAACTTCTAGATACCAAATTTTGTCATTATAGCTGTTATAATTTGTCATTTATTAGCAAATAAGCGATTAGCCTAGACGAGGTAATACGGGAGCTATGGTCAAAAATTAATCGATTTTGCCCAATTTCAATACCAGAGATGAAGAATGATTTTACTAAGTTTCAGTGAGCTGGCTCCTTTCGTTTAAAAATACAACTATGGTAACACACGCCATGTTCTGTTCAGGGATTGAAAATGGCTATCTTGATATTGTACCACATATGAAAATAAAATTTACTTTTTCGATATTGATGGTAACATTTTTTATGTAAAATATATAATACTAAAAATTTAAAACACCGCATCAAAAATGACTCATTTAACGGCTATCAAATTCGAAACTATAGAATGGATTTTATTTGATCCCTTTTGATCCAAAAATCGATTGTAATTTAACAATTTATGTTCATAATAAAATTCATAATGAACAATATTCTGTAAAAAATGGATAGAAATTTTATACAATAGGTACTTAAATATTGCAATTGAAAAAATCGATTAATGAAAATAGAAAATGGTTTGCAACACAAATTTATTTAAATTATAGATTTTTAAAAATTAAGAATGTAATCTAGTCAGGTTCGACCGATTCTGTGGTATCCTAAAGGTCCGATGAACGATTGTCAACAAATCTAGAACATTTTGTAATGCTTAGAAATATATTTGGCAGTATTAGAGCTAGGGTCAAGTATTTAAATGAGTATTTAAAATGATGATCTTGAATGGAAGGTTTGGTTTATTATTGCTCAAATCAATTGATCTCAAATTCAAAAAATAGTGGCGATCATGAGCGCTCAAGTTAGAGCCAGCCCAATAAAAGAGTCTATTTTACAAATGTTGATGTTCGAGATCTCTGATAGATCGTGCAAAAATGGGACTCCCAGATGGAGGGTTCTAATATTAGCAAGGGCTGGGCAGTGACCGAGGAGATGAGTGATGGTTTCTTCCTCCTCAATGTTGTGACAACTTCTGCAGTAGTCATTGCTTTGAAGAGTCCTATGAGTACTGAGGTAAGAGTGCGATGTATATGGCGCGGAAAGCTGACCAAGATTGCAAAACGCTTACTGTCGTAAGTTGGTCATGTAAGTCTAGAGATCGAACAGGTCGTTTCTGTGGACCAGTTGGTCTGTGCGGACCTAAAAAGAAACTGCTTGATGAGCAGGTTGCATGCTGATAGCGGTATACCTATGAATTGGTCAATGCTCACCACCACCTTTTGCTACATTGTCCGCAGTGATGTTGCCTGGTACATAACTGTGACTGCGTACCTGGAAAAGTTCAATGTTGGAATGTCTTGCCATTTCATTTAGGGATGCCCGGCATTCACGGATAAGAACGGATGTCGTGTAGACCGATGATAAAGAATGAATGGCGGCAAGAAATGAATACCGTTAGAGTATATTCGGTGGTACGTGAGCCACTTGCTCGCCCTATAGATAGCTGAGTTTCAGCTTGAAGAATGCTGCATTGTTTTGGGAGCTTGATTTTTTTGTCCCAAAAAATGGGATGAAGAAGCCCCCACCCACACCAAGTACCGATTTTGATCCGTTCAAGTAAATTTCCAAAGTCCCTTCTCTGGAAACGATTTGAGCCTCTGAGATAACCACAGAGAAAGATTGCTCGAAAACGGGTGTGGGAATGCAGTAGTCAATATTTTCGGGGAGATTTGAAAGTTTATCCAGAATAGAAGAGTGGCCTTAAGATGAAGTAGACCATTCACCGGTAGTTCTTAACCTAATTGCTGAGTTAAAACCGGGAGCCACTAGAGCATAACAAAGAGTGCTTTTGAAGGTGTAATCCTTAAAGCACCCGTAATCATGAGGGCAGCAGATCTGAGAATCGACAAAAGATCCTCGTTGATGAGCCCTATTAAGGGCAGGCCACCAGACAAAAGCACCATACATGAGTATATGTTTAGCAAAGAAGGGGATAGGCCCCACGTATTGCCTAGTGCTCTCCTACATTGGGTGTTTAAGTTCCAGGACAGCTTAGAGTCCAGAATCACTCCTAAATATTTGGCATGATCCGTGAGCACCAGTTCAGTCCCATCTATCTTTGGGAGGGTGAACTGCGGAGTAGTTACTTAAACTAGTTTTTGGACTACTCTGACGTAACGTTTTTTTTTTTTCGATTACATGGTTCTCTCTTGGGACATTATAATGTAAAATTGAACATGTTTTTCCCATGTGATTGGATTACTTTTGGACTAGTATTGGTCCCTTTTGGAGTACAGCAACAGGCTGCTTAAAAATGTCCTTAAAGCCATCTACATAAGGAGACGAAGGTAATACCACTTAAGAAACATAGACAAATATTAACAAGTCAGTTCTTTGTGGGACGTCATCCGAACCAACATCTAACGGTGTTAGAACCCCGGGAGGCATATCAGAAAGATCCTTCGTTGCTATGAGTGGTATAATAGATATCACCAGCTCTTGATTACATTCATAAGAACCTAGTTACCTCGACTATAACAATTTACTGGATAAATGTTGTGCTATGGCAGAGGAAGCACAATTAAGATTAGTATATATTGTAGTTATAATTCATACTGTCGCATAATTTGTAATGCTTTAATACTTAACATCTGCCTAGCATATGGTGAAAGTCCACATGATAAAAAAGGCACAGCAAGACCGAAACTCCTAACTCCAGATTCCTAATAGACTCACCCTATTTAAAAGGCGCGTCACCTGGAACTGGCTATGTCTAGGTCCCTAGATTGCGGAGAACATTAGTGAAGAAATTTTCATATTTTTACAACAGGTCACGCTACAACAACAACAGGTCAGGTGTTAAAAACATAAGGTCTAAAGGTAGCTCCAAGAATATGCTAGCAAGTCAAACACATCAATGACTAAAACCAAAGCATCCCGAAATTATCCAAACTCAAAACCACAAGCAATAAGTTTTTAGCAAAATACAAAACCATATTGCTATTGAAACAGGGTGATAATTCATAATCCACTTTTCTTCAGCTCATTTACTCTTGTATAAGTCAAAGTACGACATATTCAAAATACGCTTTTAAAAAAAGAAAACTTTAAAATTATTAAATTTAAAAACAAAATATGTTTACTTAATTTGTCTCGACTACACTAATAAATTGTAAAAAATAAACTACACATAGAGAATACATACAAGTTTTAAGTCATATAATACTTTACTTAAGTCGTTGGTTGAGGCATAAAAGCCAAAACATTTGGAATAACATTCGTTAATGATTCCTGCACTACATCATCTGGCGGTTTATCCAAATGCTGCTGTTTGATTTGATGCAAACGCAGCGAATTACTCTGGGTAAATGTACTTTGACAAACATTACACTTATAAGGTCTTTCGCCGGTATGTGTACGTTTGTGTATATTTAAATCTTTCGATTGTTTAAAAGCCTTTTCGCACTGCGTACACTTATAGGGACGTTCGTTGGTGTGAGTACGCATATGAATTTTCAGTTTATTCGATCGTCTAAAGGTCTTTTCGCAAAGAGTACATTGATAGGGCTTTTCGCCGGTATGAGTACGACGGTGTACTTGGACGTCATATAGCCTAGGATAGGCACGATCACAAAATTCACATTTATAGGGCTTTTCGCCGGTGTGACGTCTAAAGTGTATCTTCAAATTGCCTTCACTATCGAACTTCAAACCGCACAGCGTGCAGAGAAAACGTTTCTTGGGCTGTAAAACTTTCTCTTTGGGGGCAGTGTTTTTGTTATCGGGATTATGATGACTATTTACATGGGCAATTAACTTATATTTATTAGTATATGAGCGTGGACATTGTTCGCAAACATATTGCTTATTAGAAGCCGCTTTTTTGGGTTGAATTTGTAACGCTTCCAAATTTTCGGTCTTATGTATGCGACGCATATGAGCATACATGTTGTGGCGACGACTGAATTTAGCCTCACAATGAAGACATTGTATTTTCAATTCATCGGGCACATGATTAAGACGCAGATGCCGCTTGAGCAGACGAGCATTGTCAAAAATTTTATCACAATCATTACATTTCACTTGTAACCATTCGTCCTCATTAACCGGCTTCAGTTTCTTTTGTTTGGGTTCTTCAATTTTTGAAGATTTTTTAATTTTCTTGGAAGTAGAGCTTTTTGTTTTACTTGAGCTTTTGTTGGAGTTATGGGAGTCCTTATGCCATTCATCTTCATTTTCAGATGACGAATCGAAGGAGACTTCTCTATCACTGTTATCTGAGGTTTCCATAGTTTGCTCAAGTACATCTGGAATGTAGTCTTCAGTATCAGACATTTTGGCTGTTGTAGATAAATCAGGATACGTTACATCCAGGGCGTCTTTTAGTTCACTGTTTATAAAGTACAAATAAAGTCATAGAAGAATTTGTAATGTTCTTTTCCTGACTTACCTTGTTTCCAAATTTTCCTCACTTTGATTGTTAACCGTAGCCAAAGCATCTTCCTCACATTGTTCCTGCTTTAATTTTATGCCTTTCTTTAGAAATTCCGAGTCTGTCATATCTTCAGATGCCATATTCTTATTACAATTTTCATCATGCTCCAACTTAATTTCCAGGCAGGGCTCTATATCAATTTGTATCTCCTGCAGACAATCCAAATGCTGTTTACTCTCACCATCGTCATCCTTTTGCAGCAACAACATTGAGTAAAGTTTCTCATTCACCTCCTGAGCCTGCAGCACAAAGGCATGGGCAGATTTTAATTTGTTGGTACAATAGCCACATATACCTTGTGGAAGTTTGGAGGATTTGTCCTCTTTTACCTAAGACCAATTTTAGTTAAAATTTTTATACACTAGGTACAAATATTCCTTCCAATCACTTACATTAATATGGGCCACTTCATTGAGCAGTTCAGCATAGGATTTCTGCTGGTTACCCCAATCCGTGGTCTTTTTGGTAAGTGATAGTAAACCTTTGTTGGACTCATTGAGACATGTTCGACATTTATTGTTTATTTTAATCATTGTTTATTATTATTTTTACATTTTCTGCAATACAACAAAAATTTTGTTGTTTTTTTAAGAGTTGCAAACAAGAATTGACAGCTGACTATTTTTTAAAACTCAAAGTCAGCTAATAGCCAACGCCGTTATATTTAAGAATTTGTCGTATCACACACAGGGAAAATAGAGGAAGTGTGTGAATGATGTATACATATTTCTTTTTAGATCGCCAAATTTTTACTTTTTATCAGATAAAAATATGATTTAACCTCCATATGATACTTGTGTTGTACTTCTACTGGTCAATTTGAGAAAAATTTTAATTCCACAATTTCAAAGATATTTTAAAGCCCATTAAAAGCAAGTTTGAAATACGTGGAGGTTATGTGGTACACCACATATTCACGAGTGAATATAAATTAAAGAGGTACAAACGACGGTCTGGTTAGACACCCTTGTTCAGCTGGCCTATTAATTTTTAAGCAATTTTTTTGCTTGCTGTGACAGAACTACCGTTTTTTTTGCAAAATCGAAAAATTTTTATTGGCCCCTATTCTTCGTTTCGATGTGAATCGAAATTTTCCTCCGTTTGACAAATTTGGTATTCTGTGTTTCGATAAATTTCAATTTATTTCGATTGTATGTATGTGTTGTCAGAGAAAAATGGAGATGTTTCGGTTGCTTTTTTGCTAAAGGAGATTTTTTTAATTATAATTTTTAATTTTTATTATTAAGTATAAAAGTAATTAATTCATGAAATAAAGTATAAAAATCAAATGACAACTTGGGTTTGTAAAGATTGTTATCTTTTCCCTTTTTATTGGAATATCAGTTTTCGATGGTAGAGATATTGAATGCGGAGATGTAATCGAAACACAGATGAATATGGACTTATTCTTAATATTAGAGCCCTATGCTCCACTGGGAGTCAAGGATGACAGATGAAGACTTAATATCAGTGGTAGGCACAAAGAACAAGAAAATCGTGGGCAGATTTGCCGTTTTTATACTTTAAACTAAAATAGATATTTTTCAATGAAGGAAAAGTTTTTTACTCCATAAAAAAATGTTTGATAAAAAAATTGTCTATTTTTTCCAAAATTTTCTATAAAATTTTTTTCTATGGAACATTTTTTTAACAACAAATTTTTCTATGGAACATTTTTTTAACAACAAATTTTCCGATAGAAAATTTATCAAAAACTTTTCTATAAAAAATTTTTTTATCAAAAATTTTTCTACAGAAAATTATTTTTTGATATTTATATTAAAAATTTTACAAACATTTTTCTACAGAAAATTATTCTTATCAAAATTTTTTTTATAGAACACTTTATACCAAAAATAATTCTTTAAAATTTTTTTTTTTATTAAAAATTTTTTAACAGAAATTTCTACAGAAAAATAGTTTTATCGAAAACTTTTATCGAAAATTTTTCGATAGAGAATTTTTTTTTTGAAATTTTTTTTTTTAATTTTTCATAAAGAATATTTTGTATCGAAAAATGTTTGAAAGAAAAATATTTTTTTCAAAAAATGTTCTAGTTCAAAAATGTTTGTATCACAATTAGATATTTTCGATTTTATCTAAAAAATATAAAAATCTTTAAATATTTCAAAACTTAAAAATGGACTGATTCTAATTCCAAAAATAACATTTTTTTATATTATCAAATAGCTAATCATTCATTCGATAACTAATAGCCCGTAACACCTGGACAGTTTGCGTCGAAGCCACAAGCAAATTTACCATAAATAAAATATAATTCTTTGGCTTTATAACCATTGCCCAGCGCATCCCAACATATCCATTCACTGCCAGTATTGATGATTGATTCAAGGACAAACAATCGGCAGGACGTTTTAAATCCCTAATGCCGGCAACAAGGAGACACTTAAAATACCCAACTCGTAAAACAATCTTTAAAAAAGATATACAAAACAGAAATACTTACCCCCTTGAACAGCGGTGCCCAAAAGAAAATTGTTTTTGGCCCCGTTGGGCTCATCCAAAGTGGACGCAAGGTCGTGAGAACAAATTTGTCACAAGTCTCAATAACTGCATTGTAAGCATTTGTTAAAAGGGGAACCATGTTTTTTCAAGAAACTACAAGCTTCTGTAAGATTAATCCAAAGTATAAAATATTAACTGCTAATTTGTTCCCGTACTCTTACGAAACTACCCAAAACAGTCCGAAATTGTCGGAAGATAGCCGTTAAAATGCAGGAACAAACATATTATTTGTGTTCCTTTACTATAACGTACAAAATTTTCAATACAAATATAGCCAGGCTGCGCTCAAGGTTCTGCGAGGACATAGTATCACCTTCAAACTAGTTAAAAAAAGTGTAGGATAGCTCTTTTTGACCTATCATTCAGTTATAGGATTCGATTGTGCAGGGTGCAGGATCATTGCGACGTCGCTTTCAACGAAGTTGCGGACAAAGTCGCTAGGCAAGGCTCGAACAAAGACTTGAGTCATCTGTCACTTTTATCTGGGCATTCAGTCTTGGATCAGCAAGGAAACCACAAGGACATGGGGAAACATGGTCACGTGTAGGACATCAAGAGCTCTATGGCCTAAACCGGACATTAGTGGAATGAAAATTCTACTACATCTAAATAGGTCAAGCTTAAGAAGTTGTATAGGGTTCTTAACGGGACACAGTGCCTTAAATTCGAGGTTAAATAGGATTGAGGATTCGTCCGAGTCGGTAAAACACATTCTCTGTCACTGTCCAAGGCTACACATTCAAAGGCTCAGACATCTAGGGAGCAGATTCTTTGCTGAAGTTTAGGATCTGCAACAGTGCAGTTTGCAATATATTGTAGGGTTCACCACTGGTCTCAGTTGGCTTAGATAGGGTACTCTCCTTCTCCTCTACACTATTCTTTTCTCTTCCTCTATATTCAATCTTCTTTTTTTCTCCTCTTTTAGTAAAGGATCACAATGGACCCCTGGGGTCTCCGAGTGAAGGTGTCGCTTGACAAGAAAATGTTATTTCAAAGCTTGGCTTACGAAAGTGTAGAATATGGGCATAAGTTCGAAGCGAATGGAATTCTCTCGATATTTGACATTCCAATTGGAACAAGGGGTACTTCTCTCAGATAATGAGCTGCATCCGATTCTATTTTAAGACTCATTGAAAGGGACCTACGTTTTAACGCCGACTCCGAACGGTTAATGCATTAGTTAGAGAAGTTTTATATAGCCTAATACTCAATAACCAGTGGCTAGCTGAGTTGAGGTGAACCGCCGCTTTTTTGAAAATTAATTTTTTTTTTTTCAAGTGCGTCTGTAGAGTGCAATGTAGAACCAGGGGATATAAAAACTTAACATGTTATTTATTTGAAATTATTATTCGTGTTTTTTGTTTTATGATTTTTGTTTTTATTATAATTAAATTTATATTTACGATTTAAAAGATGTGTTTTGTTTTTTAAAAACGTTAGAATATTTTTGAAATATGTTGGCGTTTTTAAATACTTATTTTTTTTTTTTGTTTTTATTATAATAATAATTACTTTCATTTAAATTTGTTGCAATGAGCGTTGAATCTTGATCTTAATTTTTTACTTCTTTTCTATGAAATTTCAATTAATTTTTTTTTATTTAGTTCTTGAGTTAAACTAAACTTTTCGAAAAATAATAATTAA
Source organism: Stomorhina lunata (assembly GCA_933228675.1). NCBI lineage: Eukaryota > Metazoa > Arthropoda > Insecta > Diptera > Rhiniidae > Stomorhina > Stomorhina lunata. Next base: position 28,589,587 of record OW121740.1, read on the forward strand.
TAAATAGGCAAAAATAAATAGACCAAAAAAACCATGAGAAAAAAACGCGTGAATTCAAATTACAAATTTAAATAAAAAAAGATATTTTTCCGTTTAAAAAAGAGAAAAAAAAATGCAAAATTTGAAATACAATTTTAATAAATAACAATAAGAATTGTAGAGTTTTGAAGTATTTTTCAAAATATGTTTGTAAAATAAATAAAAACAAAATTTTAGTTATAAAATTTTTTTAAGGTAGTATTATTTTTTTTTTCTACAATATATTTGTTTTTTTAGATCCAAAAATAAAAAATAAAAAAAATTCTTTAAAGTAATAAATTTTTTAGTTTACTTTTTTTGTATAAAATAATAAGAAAAAATAATTTTCTATAGTTGAAAAAGGATAAAAAATGATACTTTTTACGTGGGGGAGGGGAGAGGGGGTGATTTAACTTCAAAAGAAAGGAAGTCAGGGGATAAATTTTTGTTTTTTGTTTAAGTTGCTTTCAAAATGTGTTTAGAACTCAAAAATTCAATCAATCTGTTTGGTTTTTTATATATAGAATTATATATATATATATAGATTATTTTTCTTTTTTTTTGTATATATAAAGTATTAAATTACAATAATTAAATTATCATGGACTCATTATGATGTTGTGGTTGTTGTTGCTGTTGATTTCGTTTGTTATTTGATAAATCCTTTTTTTTTTTTTGTTTTGTTGTTTTTTTTTTGCTGTGTTTATGATTCTAAATTAAATATATTTATATATAAAAAAGATTTTGGTTGTTTGCAAATTAACAAGACAACATTCAAATCATGGTCACATTGAAAAATAAGGGAAATTTTGTTAAAAATTAAATGTGTTCGGTAATCTACTATCAGCATTTGGATCAAATGTATATTGAGTGCCATCAGAAGTTGGAACCATGGATGCTTGTTCAGGCTGTAATGTAAAAGAAAAGAAAAAAAGAAATGTTAGTAGTTCATTAATTTAAGTTAAGAATTAAACAAAATTTGGGTGAAGACATTATTTGATATTTTAATTAAAGAGTGTTACAAATAAGAATTGAGATTTTATAAATAGTGCGTTTTAGCGTCGCTGCCCAGGATAATAGGAGTTTTATCCAAGGACTCCATCAAAAGGCGAACATTACTAATCTTCGAAACCACTGCCTCTTGCGGAAGCTAGATGAAGATAATCTTACCATTGGTTTCTCCTGTGACAACGGTTAGATCTACTTGGTCTTTTCATCGAAATATCAGACGTTTTTTCTACAAGTTCCATCAATGGCCAAATTACCGCATTCGATATCGATCGAAAATTGAGACTTCTAAGCAAATATTGTGAAGTATACTTTAGGGATGTTCAAAGTTACTTCGATGCAAAAAGTTTATTGAAATTTGGTATCCATTTTGATTCGTTTTTAAAAACATATATTTTAATTAAAACTCTTTTACTATTGTTCATCTTTTGGCAAACAACTTCAAAAAAATATAGGTAAACTGTGCATCTTTTAAATAATTTTAATTATCCTTAATGTATGCTATACAAATGTATTTAAAATATCTAAGATTTGGCCCCAGGATCATTTTCAAATAATTTCCCTTTTAGAGTATTTTTATCCATTCTCTTTGTCAATGTTTAAAGACCCAAAGCTTTAGTACCACTGACATAATCCGTGTGTAAAATTTAACATTTAACTATATAAGGCCTTAAAGGCTCAGTTGGTTCATTTATAATAATAAATAAATAAAATAAATAAATAAAATTGTTCGCTAAATCCGAAAAGGAAGTTAAAATGGTCAAAAGTTTTCGAGATGTGACCTTCGCCAAAAAAAAAGTTTGGACTTAAGAGTGTAAGTAACGCTCTTAGGGGGTGAGGGGGCATGACTTTTGTTACGGTGGAAGAATTATGTACACACAGGGGGGAGGAGGTTAAAAATTGACAAAAATAGCGTTACGTAATACGGGAACAGCCCCTAAGATCAAATGAGTCAGATATTTGATACAAATTTGTTTACCCAAAACGAACTTGGGAAAATCAATAAAAATGAGAAAAACATATTTATTTTATTTTGAATTTTTCTCAAAACTTTATTTTCACACACTAGGTCCCTTTTATCGAAGAAGGTCACATATGAGGACAAAAATGCACAAAAGTATAACAGTCTTCGAAATATCAGGATTGAGATTTTATAAATAGTGCGTAAATATTTTTTTGTAACTTTTCAAATATGCAAAGAAGTCCCTTCATAACAACTGAAAATATTGACAGTGATATTTATATAAACCGTCGTGGTATAGCAGGTTAGTCATACGCCTAGCATCAGAGGTCCCAAGTTCGATCCCCGGCCAGACCCACTTGAAAAACTTTTCAAAATAAGCGGCGGTTCACCTCATAACTCAGCTAGCCACTGGTTATTGAGTATTAGGCTATGTAAGACTTCTCTAACTACTCGTAATGCATTTGCCGTTCGGAGCCAGAGTTAAAACGTAGGTCCCTTTTAATGAGTATAAAAATAGAATCGGATGCTGCTTATTGTCCGAGAGAAGTACCCCTTGTTCCAATTTTAATGTTGTCCGGGAATTATTTATATGTGTATATTTATATAAAAGAATGCCATTTATACCGCAGCATGAGGTTTCAATTTCTTCTAGTCCGATTTGGCTTCCTGCCGTTATAGTAAAATGTTCCTGTCATTATAGTGGTATCAAAACAATAATGTCGTTTTAGTGCTAAAAGAAGCAAATCCGCCTAACTGTCCAGAACTTAGACCAATTGAGAGATATTGGACTCGCTAAAGACACTTAAAATTTTAGAATGAAGTGGTCCTTGAATAGCAAGAAGGTTACTTAAATCACTATAAAAGCCCTAATGTAAAATATGGTATTTTGGAGGCTTAATATCTGTCATTAGCAGCTTATTTAAAATCTGAACCAAATTCGATTGTAAACTGGACTATATTTTATCTAAATGTAATACTATTTTTCCAGGAAATCAGGAATAGTTTAGTCAACTTTTACTGCCCTTTTTGTTTAGGAGCAGTCATCACAGTCATCGATAAATAGTCTAAGAATTTTGTAGGATCCGTTAGTTTTAAGCAAATTGTGTAGAATGATGATTCTCTCAACTCACAGACAGACCTTTTCCAAAAAATTATAAATTTTGTTACCCTAGTTTCTTTCGTTAAGGCCTTATCTTGTTTCCAGCATACGGACAGTCAAGACGGTCGTCGCTAAATAGTCTTAGAATTTTGTAGGATCCGTTAGTTTAAAGCCAATTCTGTAGAAATGATGGTGGTGGAGGGCATAACAAATATTATTGACGAATTTTGTGTTTTTTGGGGAATTCCTTCCATCATTTGAAGAAATCAGCTGTTAAAAGTTAACAATTTTTGGTGGAAGCATTACTCCAAGGAGATTATTGTCAAATTATTAGGACTCGACACAAGAAGCCAAATGAATTAAAGACAAGAGACATTGAAAGTCGATTATGCATTTCGCCAATGAAGCTTAAACGCTACAAAAAAAAGTAATATTTTCATCGTATTGTTACTTTTTTCAATCGGGAAAAGTCATATGTAAAACCCGGCCAAGTAACCCAATGCCGATGCCGAATATCGATGACGCCAAGTCAATGCTTGGTAATAAAGGACCAGTGTTTATCGATGATTTCATTGGCTTAAATCGTGAAGGTTTTTCGCTCTTCAATTAAATTGGCGTACAACAATTGTAAACAAAAATATATAATAAAGATACAGATGTCTGTGGTAGATAATTGTGTAAGTTATTAACTTACCTCGTCAGAGAAGTGCTGTTCGATAATTTCGTAGGCCAATTTATAGATTTCCACATTTTCGTGATTCTGTAATTTTTCAATCTTTTCGAGACCATCGCATTCTTCAATTAAATTGGCTACATCTTGAACATGACTTTCGGCCATTTTGAGCATATTGTTAAGACCATCCAAAACAACCTGTTAAACAAAAATTAAATTTATGAAATGAATAATTTGTAATGAATTTTAAATATTAACAAAAATTTGGTCAGGTCAGAATTCATTTTAAAAATTTAAAATTTTGCCAATTTAATTCTGACAAAAAAAAAAAAAAAATAAAACTTTTGTTATAATTTTCCAAAATTACTTACATTTATAACTTGAGTATCTTGGCATGACAACAAATCACAGAATGGTGGTATGACACCCTCCTTAATGAGTGTAAACACTTGATCACGATTTCCACTGATAGTCAAATTGCTAATAGCCCAAGCAGCTTCTTTTTGTGTCTGGAATTCGCCATTACGTAGATTTTCAATAATTTTGGGCAATAGGCCACAGTTGATGACAGCCTGCACCTGTGATTGATTGCCCGCCGTAATGTTGGACAAGAACCAGACGGCTTCCTTACGTATTTTCTCCTTCTGGTGCGACAACAGAGCCGGGAAGAACGCTAGAGCATCAAAGTTGAGCACCACTTGTGTTTGCTCATCGGAGCCGGTGACAATATTGCCAACAGCACGTAAAGCAGCTGTCTGTACTTTAACCTCAGCATGACCCAAGAGTGGAATCAATTTTGGTACCACACCACTTTCAATAACCATTTGAATTTGATCATTACCTCCATCGGTTAAATAGCTAATGGCCCAAACTGTATCCACCAAGATGTTGGTATCGGTATGATGAATCAAAATGTTTAATGCAGGCAAAATCTCATGAATGGTATTAGCTGGTGGTGGTGGATCTTTATTACGGCACAAATTCACAATAACCCAAGTAACGTTGCGTAAAAATGATATGGGTATGTCGGGTTTAATGAATGACAACAGTGGCTGGACCACACCATGTTTGATAACATAGTCACGTAATTCGGGCCCATCACCAATAATATTACCCAAAGCCCAGACGGCTTGTTCGCAAACATTTGGAGCGGGTGATGAGAGTAATTGCAAGAAAAGTGGTACAGCACCAGCAGCAACAACTTCATTTGTTTGCTGTGATGTACCCGAAGCAATGTTGGTGAGAGCCCAGGCGGCCTCAAACTGTAGCATTGTCTGATTGTGTTGTTGTAGACAATCGACCAAAATAGGTAAAATATCACTCTTGATCAAGTCATTGATGGGTGGATTCTTATCAGACGATAGCAATTTGCGGGCAGCTTGTACGGCGGCCAATTGTTGTTCGGGTTTTGATGCATCAGCAGCTGCTTCGGCTAATTTTTTCAAATTTATTTGATTTGGTAACTGATCATCTTCGTCTGTGTTCGAGTCCATGTTGGGGACATTGCGTCGCTTGAGGATTGTCTCTTCACGTTTGTTTTTACGTAATTCCACTGTGACTTCATTGCGTCTACGACGCATTTCCTACAATGAAAATTGTAAATCAAAATTTGAAATCTATTTCTTTAAAAAAATGTGATAGATAAAATTATATGTTAATTAGGTCAATATAAATCAAATAAAATATGTGAGCTTATTCTTAAAAAAAAATTAATGGAGTTAAATAATTTCACCAAAATACATGTATAGTGATAGAAAAATGGTCCGTCCATACTATACAATTTGATTGTGAATATTATTAATTACTGGACTGAGACATTACTGCTCTGCAAGATTTGAAATCACTGACACTGTCTTTCAAATATATATTTTTTGTCAAAGGAGAAATAAACTTAAATTTCGCAAAAAGCATAACTCTACCACAAAAACCAGCTCAATCCAATGGAGTCTATTTAATCCTTTGGGAGAATGTCGAGACTCTTTAATCGGAATGTAAAGTTATGATTTATATTTGCACTAAAGAAAATGTCTTTAAAAATTAGACCTGTACTTTAATAGCAAGCTAACATGGACATCCAACCAACTGTAAGGAAATTTTAAAATCGTCTCAGGTTATACTGAGTCGACCAATTTCTGTGAGTAACAAAGACCATCACAATCCCAATATATCCTTTCTATCTATGGTAGTGATCTAGTGTATATAAAAATTGTCCTGAAGCGTTACAAAAGTTTTCAATTAATCTGGAATTTACAAGGTATTTGCTGTAGTCACTCCTGGTAAATTTCTACGAGGCGTTGATGTGATATTATATGCGTAAAACTGAACGATAATGCGGTAAAGTCAATCGTTTTCTCAGTATCATCCACAATTTCTTCACTGAACGTAACCTGAAGATACAACCAACTAAATCCTCGGCGACCCTATTTTTTATTTATTCTTCTATTAAATAACTAAGCACAAAAAGCCTTTTATAGTTATTAAATACTACTTTACAACCTGGATAAAATAAGTGAGCCTACAACATGGCGTTGAGATCGATGATGTTTCAATTCCGATAGTGAACCACTCTCAAATCCTGGGAGTCGCACTCGACAGTCTTTTTACTTCGTCAGCACATGCCACAACTGTCGCGCTTGCGATGTAGAAAGAAGTTCCTTAAAGCACAAGTCGGCATTACTTGGGGAATGGACCACGAAACATTGCTGTACACCTATAAAGCGATCGGTCGGTCAGTTGGAAATTATGCGTGTGGTCAGCGTCGCTAAGTGATACTGTAGTGGCGTAATATTATTATTCTTACTTGTTTATATACTTGTTCAAGTTTTTATATTTTAAAAATGAAGTAAACGTTGTTTTATAATTTTCTTGTGTTAAAAATTTTTTATAATTATGTTTATTAATTAAATTAATTTCAAATAAATAACTTCAAAAACTAATAATAATTTATATAAAAATAATTGGACTACATTGGCGATCCTGCTTATTCAAATAATTTATAAAGAATTATAATTTTTTTATTAACAAAAGGACCCTAATATAATTTCTACAAATCCTTAAAAGCAAATCAAATTATTATAGATAGCAATTCGATTATGAATTAAATACAAATTTTAATATTCGCAATTACCAAAAATAATGTAACTCCAAAAATAAGAAAACACAAACCATCAAATTTCTTCATTTGCAATATCAAGAGCCAATATATTATTAAATCAAGATCTTTTATTTAATTTGATCAAGAGCCTATATTAAATTATTGAAGAATCAATATCCCAATTCATCAAAAACCATCTTTTATCAATTACCAATTTTATCAAGAACCAATATCGGACAATTTAAACAAGATTCTATGAGATTTTCAAAGTAATATATGTGGAACCCTACATGAAAATCAATCATTTTCACGTTCAAAGATAAGTTATAGATATTATATTTATATATTCAATTAAGCTAGTTTATTTTCCTATTGTTTTGTTTTATAAATATATATAAAATATTTAGTTAATTAATTAAACATTCTTTGTAAACGTCACTACAAAAATCATGATTAGATCTCCAACACGAACCACTAGGGACGAGACCCAAGAACCTACTAATAACACAAATAACGAAAATAATACAACTAACAATTTAAGACATATTGTTGAATCAGAAATATGCGCTACATCTGTCAAATTGCCATCTTTCTGGAACGAACATCCAGAAGCATGGTTTATTCATGTAGAAACAATGTTTAGAAGTAAACGTATTCAGAATGACAATTCTAAATATGAACATATTATCATATCACTTCCACAAGAAGTTATAATGTCAGTGATAGATATAGTTCAGAATCCACCATCAGAAAACCGTTATATGATTTTGAAAAATAAACTCTTAGAACGTCACTCTTTAAGTGAACAGAGAAAACTTGATAGACTTCTTTCTGATTCAGTGATTGGTGACCGCAAACCTTCCGAATTTTATAGGAATCTTTTACAATTAGCCGGTCGAAATATAGATCCCGAATTTCTAAAAAATTTTTGGCTTCGAAAACTTCCTAAAACTCTTAACATAGCTCTTGTTGGTTCCAATGTTGTTAATACCGAAGATTTATTGAAATTAGCTGATAATATATGGGAAGTATCAAACAAAACTGAAATTTTTAACATTGAACCAGATCATACAAGTTGTTCTCAATCCAATTTGAATATAGTTATTGATAATTTAGTGAAGGTCACTTCAACTATGTGCGAAAATTTTAGTAAATTATCATTAGAAATTTCGGAAATTAAAAAAAATTCTGTAGAAAATTTTCAACCAAGATTTTTTAATCGAAACAGAAGTAGATCTAGAAGTCGTCAAACAAAAAGAGATTGGTTGTGTTATTTCCATTATCGTTTTGGAAGTAAAGCTAGGAAATGTGTGCAACCGTGCTCATTCTCATCAAACAATCAGGAAAACTAAGTAATTCTATTGTTATGACGACTGACAATAGAAATAAAAATTCTACACGTCGTCTTTTTGCTTATGATACTGAAAACAAATTGCAATTTTTGATTGACAGTGGAGCTGAGATTTCAGTAATACCAACTTCAAGATTTAAAAAATTTGCCCATTCATCAGACATTATTTTGACAGCAGCAAATGGAAGTAGCATTAAAACATTCGGTACCAAAATGTTGAACATAAATTTAGGATTAAGGAGAGATTTTACATTTTTATTTACTATTGCAAATATTACAAAACCAATTATAGGAGCAGATTTTTTGACAAAATTTGGACTTTTAATTGATTTAAAAAATAAGAAATTAATTGACCCTGTAACTAATTTATCAATTAACACTATAGAAGCTTACAGCAAAATATCTCTTCCAAAATTATTTGTAGTAGACAATAAATATATTGACATTTTAAAACAATATCCATCTATTACTGCAACTCCAGACTACAATAAGGAAGTTAAACACAATACTGTACATAAAATAGACACATGTGGTCCACTTCCATTCTCGAAACCAAGACGTCTTGATACAATTAAATATAAAATAGCAAGAAATGAATTTGAAATGTTAGTCAAATCGGGAATATGTCGACCATCAAATTCACATGTAGCATCACCACTGCACCTTGTGCCAAAAAAAGAGCTAAATGACTGGAGGCCTTGTGGAGATTACCGAAGATTAAACGTAGTAACTATTCCAGATAGATATCCACTACCTCACATTCAAGATATACTTAAATATAGATTTAAGAGATAAAACTATATTTTCAAAATTAGATCTAGTTCGTGCATATCACCAAATACCAGTCTCGGAGTCTGATATACCAAAAACAGCAATTACAACTCCTTTTGGATTATTTGAATTTGTAAGAATGCCTTTTGGTCTCAGAAATGCAGCTCAAACATTTCAACGTTTTATTAATGAAGTGTTATCAGGTTTAGACTTCGTTTTCGTTTACTTAGATGATGTTCTTATAGCTAGCAAAAATGAGGAAGAACATTGTAATCATTTGAAATCTGTATTTGAAAGATTATCTAATTATGGTTTAAATATTAAAACTTCTAAGTGTGTTTTTGGAGCATCAGATATAGATTTTTTGGGATACAATATTTCTTTAGAAGGAATAAAACCGTCAAATATTAAAATTCAGGCAATTCAAGGTTATGATAAGCCTAAGTGTGTAAAACAATTACAAAAATTTATTGGTATGATTAATTATTACCATAGATATATACCTAAGATAGCTGAACTACTGAGTCCAATTCATGAGATATTAAATAATGCAATCAAAAATAAGGTCAAAACATTGAGCTGGTCTAAAAATGCAGAAGATGCTTTCAAGAAAATTAAAGATAATTTTTCATCCAAAATTTTACTTAATCATTTTCATAAAGATGCATCATTATCCTTAATGGTAGATGCTTCAAATGTAGCAATAGGTGGTGTTTTGCAACAAAAAATTAGAGATATAACTGAACCACTGGCATTCTATTCAAAAAAACTTTCCACTGCTGAAAAGAAATATAGCTCTTTTGACAGGGAATTATTAGCAATATATTTGAGTATAAAACAATTTAGACATATATTAGAAGGAAGAGAGTTTACAGTATACACAGATCACAAACCATTAACACAAGTAATAAACTCCCAAGTTGAACGTAGTCCACGACAGACACGACATTTAGAATATATTGCTCAATTTACAAATGATATTAGATATATTAAAGGAAATGATAACATAGTCGCGGATACACTTTCAAGATTTCTCGAAATAGAGACTATTGAAACAGATCATTTAAGTATCATTAAATTGTCAATAGAACAAGAAAAAGACGAATTTTTAAAAAAAGCTATAAGTAATACTGACAATCAATATAAATTTAAAAGAGTTCTTATACCAAATCATAATATTTTTATTTGGTGCGAACAGTCAAATGATAAATTAAGACCATACATTCCTGAAAATTTGAGAAAGGTTGTGTTTAATAAATTTCATAAAATGGCTCATCCGGGAACAAGAGCTTCGAGGAAATTAATTACGTCTAAATATTTTTGGCCATCTATGAATTCAAATATAAATCAATGGGTTTCTAATTGTTTAGATTGTCAAAAAGCTAAGGTACATAGACATGTTAAATCAAAAATTGAAAAAATTAAAATTCCAGAAGGAAGATTTACTCATATACATATGGATATTGTTGGTCCATTACCAGTTTCAAACGGTAATAGATATATATTGACAATAATTGACAGAACAACTCGTTGGCCAGAAGCTTATCCACTAAAAGATATCACCGCAAAGAATATAGCTAGTAAATTTCTAAATGAGTACGTTTCTAGATTTGGAGTTCCTAAGAAAATTACTACTGACCAAGGTTCACAATTCACTTCTTCTATATTTAATGAAATTACCAGTACATTAGGTATTGACAAAATTGTAACCACTGCTTATCACCCACAGTCAAATGGAATGGTTGAACGTTTTCATCGTCAATTAAAATCTTCAATTCTTGCACGCGGAAATTCTATCGATTGGTCTTTAGAATTACCTATGATATTGTTAGGTTTGCGATCTACAGTCAAAGAAGATTTGACAACTTCTTCTGCTGAGATGGTTTACGGGCAATGTTTGAGATTGCCTGGTGAATTGGTGGTTGATTCTGAATTAAGTTTTAATAACTCAGACTTTTTAAACAAAATAAAAAAATACTTTTCTAATATTCGTTGCGATATCTCTCATCACAGAAATACTATGCAAACTTATGTACCCAAACAACTGGAGGATTGTAAATATGTTTTCGTAAGAAATGATTCAAATAAGTTAGGTTTATCTTATCCATATGAAGGACCTTTTGAAGTATTAAACAAAACTTCAAAGTTTTTTTAAACTTAAAATGAATTTGTTGACAAAAAATGTTTCAATAGATAGATTAAAACCTGCAATTATTGAAGAAAAGACCTGGACAAGAGACGACAAAAAGAAAACTGTAACTTTTGCTTTAGATGCAATTCTTCCGAAAAGGGGGGTAATGTAGTGACGTAATATTATTATTCTTACTTGTTTATATACTTGTTCAAGTTTTTATATTTTAAAAATGAAGTAAACGTTGTTTTATAATTTTCTTGTGTTAAAAATTTTTTATAATTATGTTTATTAATTAAATTAATTTCAAATAAATAACTTCAAAAACTAATAATAATTTATATAAAAATAATTGGACTACAATACTCAGAGGAAAAATATTCAATACTGCCAAAATGCAGCCTTAAGAACTATAACAGGCTGCCTTCAAATTACCTTCATGAGGAAACAAACATCCTTCCAGTAAAGGAACACAACATTATACAATATCTCAGCAGTTCCTTTTGGAATGTTATCGGAACTTTAACATCACACAGTTCCATCTTCTTTAAAGTATGTCAGGAAAAATCTTCTCGTTTATGAAGATAGCATACGATCATACCTCATACATGACAGCATTAAACAAAATTCATAAAGACACGAACTTCGCGATTTTAGGTTATTGCATGAATGTTGTATTAGAAGGTCGCCCACCGCCCATAGCATAAGAAGATAAGAACTTGTCGCGAAAAATAAGGGTCGTTCTGGCTCAACTGAGATCGGGATGGAGCAACAAATTAAACGTCTTTTGGTCACGCATAGACCGTGCCGTCCCCAACATATGCCCAGCCTGTAGTCAGAGTAATCATGATACGAATTTGTAAGGCTTGCTTACTTGTCTGTTCTACAGTTTCCGTGCTCCAAGAAACATAGGTACTGAGCCATCTCGATGAAAGATCTGTGTCAAACACACGTTGAAAAGACTAATTTAAAACTGACAAAATTCCTTCAACAAAATATGTATTTATGACCGTTATCAATAAATAATTTTTAACAACTCTGTATATTTCTAGAGATCACCACAATAATACAGAGTTGTATTCAAAAGAACTTGCAGAAAATTGTAAACAAAAGAAAATTTATAATTAAGCTCTCACACACACGCATATAAACAAATGTGCTAGTCGTGTGAGAGTTTACGAATCCAACAGTAAATGAATAGAAAAGCAAAAATACAACAAAAGTTCATCGAAATTGAACCACGAGGAAATAAATGACAATGAAAATGGATTGGGATAAAAAAAAACTTTTTATACAAATTAAATAATCATTAAATTAAGACAAATAAATTAAAAATTCATATACAAAATGCAATATTTTCCAATTGCCAAAAAAAAAATCAATAACAATAGCCAAAAGTAGGGAGATTATTTTACTAGTTAGAAAATATGAAATGGAGGTTAAGCAATTTTTCTTCTTTTGCCAATTCCCTTTTGGTTCCCTCCTCTTTAATAACCAACGACGACCATTGATTGCACACACAACACACCACCACCATTATTACAACAAAAACATGTGCCTTCTTTTCAAGGAAAATTTATTAAAAAGAAAAAAGTTATGAATCTTTTTTTGGTGGGTGTGGTTTTTTATCTAGAGGATTTTGCAGGGGAAAACAAATTAATTAAAAATAAAAAAAATAAACTTACCTCTTGATCCTTGCCTTTGTTTTTGAAATTTTGCAAACGATTCACATTTGGTTCGAGAGACGTCATTTTCTTTTTTTTCTTCGAAACTTTCTGTGTGTAAATTAATGGGTTAATTTATAAAACAATTTATTTGTGTTGAAATTTTTAACCTCTGCGATGATTTGAAATATTTTTTTTACAAAAATATTTGATTTTTTGGTAAAATTTCTTATTTTTTATAAATTTTCTTTTCTTGTATAAAAATCACTGATGATTAAATGGAATCCGTAGAAAAACGACACAGCAACCGCGACGAACAATAACGACGAATGAACGAACGAACATGAGTACAAAAAGAATACGAAAAATAACCAAAAAAAAAAAAGTTCAAGTGTATCGGACACACACACAAATGCACCAAATATGCACATATACACCGTGAAAAAAAGAGAGCAGCAGACGTCGGTGGCGTTGGCGTCAAGCGTAGCAGCAATTAACCGATAAATTAAAAAAAGAAAAATAGAAATGGCGTTATATTTATTATTAATTTCCTTTAATTTAATAGATTTCAATTATTTGTCAAATTAAATCCCACACAAAAAAAAATTAGATGTCATTTTACTTACATTTTTTATTCGTATTCTTCCTCTGCAAACTTTCTGGAATATTTCGTTCTCCTGCAGTTGTGTTCTTGTCTATTATGAGAGAATACTTTTTTCTCTACAAATGCGTTGTAAAACACTTCAATTTGAAAATTTTTACTATAATTCGATTCCGAAGTATTTAAATTATATATTCTATTGAATTAGCAATTCTTATTGAATTTGTTTGATTTTTTTGAAAGGAAAAATATAATTTTTCTGACGATTTATACAATTTTCGACTGTTGGATTGTGATGTTAACGTGCTGAGTAATTGGGTCTTGAGTATTAAGTAACGAGTATAGAAGTAATATTATATATTATATTGAAGTAATATTAGAGAGGAAATAATTGTAGGTACCCGTTATAATTCTTAATTCGTTTATATTTCAGAATAACCATAATTTTATAATTAAATCAAACCATAGTGTAATTATAACAAGTGACTGCAACTCGTCAGCTGTTTTTCAAAATTTGTTCTAGTTCAAAATTTGTTTGAGTTTTCTAATGTCAAATTATTGTTGTTATTCTGAATTGTCGAATTGTTGTTTTAAATTTTGGCATCAAACAACTGTTCAAACATCAAACAACTGTTGTATTTGTTGTAGCCACGCGTTAACCTGTATATATGAGCCTTGAATCAAACAAAAAAATCTTAAAATTGAGTTGTCTAAAGATAATTTTTAAGCTAAGGCTTTGAAAGTAGAATTGTCTTCTGTGACTGATGATGACCGATTTTAAAACTTTTTAGGTTAGGTTGAAAATGTAATGCCAGCAGTTCGCACTGCTATATGTCGCCCAGATCCTCGTGGAATCTAGAAATTTAAGTCTCTGGTTTTAGAGCATAGGGCAATGGCAGAGGATGTGTGCGACCGTTTCGGAAAAATCCGCTTCCGAGCATAGTCTGCAAATGTACAGAATTGCTCCATCCCATCCCAATTTTTATTTCTCATAAACATTTTTTAAATTAGCGGTACAAAAATTTTCGACAAGAAACTTTTGGTTTGGGAGATATTGAGCATTAAACCCCAAATGTCTCAATAATTTATGAACCGATCATAACTTGAAATAAATCATATGAAAGTGCTGTAAAATATTTTTTTAATTAAAAACATTAACCCATTGAGGGACTATTTAAAAAAATATATTTAAAAAACTGGTCGATATCAACATTATATATACATATTTAAGCACATAGCTTCACATTATGAATTTTTATGAGTTTTCGATAATGAAAACACCATCGAAAACTTTACTGTTCACATTTGAGAATTCGACACTTAATGGGTTTTCGGCAGAAATGAAATTTTTACTCACGATTTTCTTAAAGAAACGAGCACCAGACACTTTATTATTTATTAGTGAATGAAAATATTTTTTTTTTATCACAATTGAAGTTTTACTTTTGATTTTTTTTTTATTGTTTGTTTTTTTTCATTTTTTCGTTGTTAACTGACATTTATTTTTGTTATTTTCATATTTTCCAATATTGGAGTTCTAATGAATGGTATCAACTCAGTGTTGTATCGGTATTTAAAACGTTTTATATAAGTTTTCATTGAAAACTCACATACTATGAGTTTTCATTTTGTATGTAAAAACTTAAGTTTTTAATATTGTTTTAAGCCGAAAACTACTTTATTAAGTTTTCGAGCTTAATGTGAATGAGCTATTGTAGAAAAGTATGTTTATTAAAGTAGACACTCAATAGTTAATATAAACTTGTTTCTCCTTATTATAGTCCCGTTTCACAGGAATCAGGTTTAATTGATCAATTTTTCTTTAAATTTTTTTGAACCTGCATTCACGTTCTCACACGAACACTTCATTTCAAAAGTTTCGTAAACTTGATAGTACGGTCAGGTTTGTATCAATTTTAATTCTGTCAGTTTTTTCTCATAAGTCAAATCTGACTAATGTAAAAGTAGACATATACATATATTTTAAATTCCTGTACCTCAACACATGATATAAGTATACAAATTAAGTATACAAAAAATAAGCATTCAAGGCAATTAAGTTATAGAAATTAACAGTCAAAAAAATTGGATGATAATTTATGTCAAATAATATAAATATATATTAATGTAAAAACACAGCATAAAATTTATTATTTTTTTTCAAATAGTCCCTTAATGGATAAATGTTTATTGATGTAAGGAAGAAGTTCACTTCAATAAAGTGACATTTTGAACCAGTCCTAAGTAATATGCATTCTAACAATCGGTCCATAGATAAAAGAGATATACTGCTATGTAATGGAATTCGATCGTTTTCATATATATATATATATATTTTTTTTTTGATATGATATATTTTTGATATAATTTTCGGTTATTCCCAAAGAAAAATTTGATTCTATTTTTTTTTTTTTCGGAAATGGGGAAATTGTCTCAAAAATATATCTGAAATTAATCGATTTGAAGACGATCGATTTCCATTACTTACCTGATAATAGTAAATATATTTGATCTTTTAAATTCAATAACAATTAATACTAATAAACAATTACAAATCGGATCTGGGAAAATATAAGCCATTACAGTGTTGTCTGGCAGTCTACTACGTCAAAATAATAGTAAAAAAATTGCAGGTCAGTTGCAGAGGATTTAGTAAAAAGGAGTATAGTAATATTGAACTAAGAATTTTGTAATAATTCGTCTCAAATTATTAATTTGTTATGGGTAATCCTAAAAAGTGTTGCCAAATCAGAGTTGCATTGTAATATGTAAAATAACAAATAGACAACTCTGTTTTTACAGTTGAAGAATCATTGCTATGTAAAATTACATGTACAAAAAAGAGACAACTAGCTGCCGCACAAACTTATTGACTAGTGACAGTGGTAAAAAACTTGGCAGCATTCTATTACCCAAATACATGCAAGCCCAACGAACGACATTTCGTTTTCTGTGTAATTGTATTCGTGCTATGAGCCATAAAAAATTTTGCGGAAGGTTTTTTTGTGTGTTTTTAAATTTCAGCTAAAAGAAATTCTACGCAAATTTTGATTTGTTAATAACAGAAGAAATCCTTCAGAAAATAAGACATTTTTCCTCAAAGGAATATATTTTCTATGGATGCGTTAAAAGCAAAAGAAAACACTCCAATGTGAATTTGCTAAAAAAGAAGGAAAGAAAAAACCAAAAGTGATTTTTCTCTTCTCGCAGAAGCAGTCTTTCGGGTGAAATTTCATTGAACTGCTTTGAAATAATAAAGAAAAAAAAAAAACAAAGGCAAGTTACAGACGATAGACGTTGGGACGAAAAAGAAAAATATATACAACTACAACAAAAAAAACCAACGAATAAAGACGTCGTAAAGAAGAAGCAGCATTAAAAAATCGTCGAAGAGCAAGAAGCAAACAACAAAAAAATAAAAACAATTTTTTTGGCTGAATCAAATTCAACCAAATTTTAAGAAATAGTTATTTGTAAATTAAAAAGAACAATTATAAATTGTATAGAAACTATAGTGAAAAATAATTAAGTTGGTGGACACTGAAAATACAACAAATACGATACGAAAAAGTTTATAAAGAAAAAGTTGAGGTTGTGTTTGTGTGTGTCAGTGTTTGTGTCGAGCAAGAAGAGGAAGAATCATAAGTGTGTGTTTGTGTGTTGCAATCAATTGGACAAGCAGCACCAACCAAGAAAAAAAAGTTAAAAAGTAACAAACTTAAAGACCAATCGACCCGACCCGATCGACCAGCTAGTACTCCAACACAACTTCTCAAAAAAAAAAGAACAAAAAATTAACAAACACCTCCACTTTGCAATCGCTCCACTTGCTATTGTTGTACAGTGGAATCTAGGATTAACCATTAGCAGCAGCTAATGGTAAAGCAGTGAAGGAATAGGAAAAAACGTGCAAAATTTATGGTGAATTTGATAAATTTGTTTTATTGAATTCCCATTGCTGTATTAGTTAACAACAGACGCCGTTTTTGTGCCATTTTTTTCTTCTTCGTGATATCCAGCCAGCCTGCGCCTGCTCTCAGCAAATTCCTATAATATCGAAAATACAACAAACAGCCAACAAAAGTGAATCCATTACCCAATTTCCACGAGTGTTTTGTTTTGTTATCTCGCGCAAACAAATAGCAAAACTAAACCACAAAAACCTTTTATGTTGTTACTGACGTCGTCGTTGTCGTGCATTGCCAAATCAAGCTTTCAAGGTTGACCGACGTGCAGCACAACTCTCCGGAATTGTAATTTTTGAGCCCCCTAATTACTTCTGCCTGTATTTGTTATTGGCAAATATTGGGCAGTTGGAATCTTCCATAACGTTTATAACGTTCCATCTTTTGCCGCTTTGGAATGTTAGATGCGGTGAACTGTTTTTATGGTCGTAGCAGTAGAAGCAGCAAAAGCTCAAGTATTACAAGTCGTTTGAAAACAACAAGAACAACATCAATAGAAACAGTAACAATACATTCGGATCAAGAATTCACAACAGATTATTTGGGTGAGTAGTGTCCATTGTAGTGGAAGATCCTAAATATTCATAATTTTAGAACAAGGGTAGATTAATTACATATCACGTCTTTTTTAAACGGTTTCCCTTGATGGTTCCTTAATTTCAGAGATAAACAAAGCTCTTTTAAGGACAAGAATTTTGGCTTGGAGTTACAGACTTTTTAAGCTCGAAAATATAAAACATATGTATCTCTGTCATTTGTGAACGGGTTTAAGAAATGCATGAGGAAGTGCTCTAAAATATATTTCAAATATAATCAAACTTTTTAAGGGACTATTTAAAAAAAAGGAAATTTTATGCAGAAGTTATCCACAAAATTTTCTATTACTAAAAAGTTTTTTTTTTTAATTTCCTCACATAAAAAGCCTACATGATATCTCTGTTATCTTAGTAGATATGTATTAACTTTAAATTAATATATTAAATGGAAGCTTTAAATCTACAAAAGGTTGATATGTCGATCAGATTTTGAGATATACGAATGGTGATGAAAAAACCCAAAAAGTATATATTTTCTTAGGATTCCGACCAAGGACTGCTACTTCTGCGATATAATGTATAATATCGCAATTAAAACAACAACGATATAGTTTCGTAATGACTTAAAGATGATGGAGATTATTTAAAAGATATTTTGGGTCACTTTCACTGAGATATATGATTATTTAAAAGCCTTAGCCCTCTACCCACTGATGTAGTATTATTACATACACCAACAAAGTCTTAGTTTTATTTAGAAATCTATTTATGATAAATCATCATAAAACATGAATTTTAGCTTTTGATTAGAAAAATTACTATATAAATAATTATTTACACTCATAAGCAATAAACAAAAAGGATTTTATTAGTTTTACAAAATAGATCTTAGGAAAATTAAGCCATGGAAATGGTGTCTGGTAGTCTATCACGACAATGGAATTATGAAAAATATAACACGTCAGTCACAGAGGGTTAAAGCTCTATCTCTCCCAAAAATTTGCATACAGGTTATCATATTATAAAAGTTTCTTTATGAGCTATGAAAATGATTAAGATCGGTCATATGGACTTGAACTAGACTTAAGCTATAATTTAGAAAGTAATTTTGAAATGTATGTCCTTTGGTCTTAAAGCTTTAATTTTGAAAAGTGAGGAGTTTGATCTCGTAATATCCTAATATCCTACGAGGGAATCTAAGTTGTGTTGATGCTGTTTTTGAAACATGCCCCTAACTGAAGTTTTCACATCATCTGCGTATAAGATAATCTCTGACGAACCCAAATTGTTCGTCATACATACTTTTGTAAAAAGGTCAAGTGATGGACGGATTGATATCTTTTAATCACGCATAGGCCGTGATCCCCAATATATGGAAAGCTTGTGGTCAGGGTCTATACGATAACCCCACATTTTCAACTGTACCGCCAACTCTACTTAATCTACACTTAATCCTGAGGATTTGTGGGCTCATCAATACAATTTCTTGGTCGTGATCTCCCAGCAGATCTCCCGTAAAAAAAATATAAAATTGTAAATATTAGGCATGTTAAAAAGGACAACAAGAGGGATTGATAGGTCGATAATCTTTGGGTTCTTTATTTTTTTCTTTTGTTAAGAGGCATAAGTTAGATAAGTTAGATCGATACAGCAATGAGATCAGCGTATCCGCCTACGTTTGTAGTTTAGCAGTTAATGTTATGTCCGGATTTTTTTATTAGGCCAAAACTTACGGAATGAAGGAGGCCGATGCTTCGCCCCATCCATTAGGGTTTTATAAATAATGACTGTATTAGAAAAAGGAGTCACTTCAATGTTTCTTTCTTCACTGGGAAAATGTGATTAGTCCAACGGACATGGACTGGATTTTCATACTCAGAACATCAAGAGCTTAAACGAGATTTGAAACATTTAAAGCTATTAATAGCCCATGCAATTTTGAATTCGATTATAATTTCTCTTGCAACTTTGAAGAATCAGTCCATAATTGAGAAATTCTATTTCAGAACATCAAGAGCTTAAACGAGATTTGAAACATTTAAAGCTATTAATAGCCCATGCAATTTTGAATTCGATTATAATTTCTCTTGCAACTTTGAAGAATCAGTCCATAATTGAGAAATTCTATTTTCGGTCGGATAAATAAAGACTTCTTAAGAAATACGAGTGACTTCAATGCTTCTTTCTTTACTGGGAGTATGTGTTTAGTCTAACGCTTATTGGACCAGGTTTTCGTCAAGAGCTTAAACGTGACATTTTATAGTTGCTTCTGTTTACTTTTTGGTGGAGGTTGCCCACTTACTTTTGAATTTTTGTTTAATTCATAAAAAATCAAAATGGAAAAACTTGCTACTAATACTCGACGATATAAAAACAATAATAAATATTCCGTAAAATATAAGTCATCCACAGATATCTGTGGAAAAAAGTCGACTTAAGCAAAGTTGTTGCGATCTTTCAGGAAGTTATAGCATAATTTTATTTTGCTTATTTTTTTTAAGTGCAGTTTCAATTGCAATAAAAGCTTAACAAATTTTAAGCTATTTTCCAAATAACAAATCTTCTTCAAATCTTTGGTTGTCCTCGTTAGTCGTGTTATGATTTTTCGCAAAGTTGTTGCGAATGAGCTGACATAGATTTTTTAAGTTAGTGTGACCAATTCCTGACATGTGGTGCCACTCAACATTACTCAAAATGAATTAAATCGTGAGCCGCCGTGGTATAGCAGGTTAGTCATCCGCCTAGCATACCAGAGGTCAGACCCACTTGAAAAAAATACACTTTCAAAACAAAGCGGCAGTTCACCTCTGGTTATTGAGTATTAGGCTATGTAAAACTTCTCTAACTAATGTATTTGCCGTTCGGAGCCGGAGTTAAAACTTAAGTACCCTTCAATGAGACTAAAAATAGAATCGAATGCAGATCACTGTCTGAGAGAAGTACCACTTGTTCCAATTGGAATTTTGTCGTGGAAATTATTATTATTATTAGGAAACGAAGTGCCGAACAAAACGAGCCCAAAATCCAGCCACAACTTCTATGTATTATCCCCAAAGTTCATAAAATTGTTAACATCATAAATAAAAATCATAGGTAAAAGAGTAAATATGATATAATGATAGTTGCTTGTATGTATTTACTCTGATTTTCATTTAGGATGTCATCAATTTTATGAACTTTTTAGCAACTGACATGTGTTGCCAAAACAACTTTTTTGTACTGGTTCTGTTGCCATTAGACGAAGCAAATAAAATTCGGTTGCAATGTACAATAGAGCGGGTTCGCCTTCCATACAAAAAAATAGTTGTGTCAGTTACCCCCTTGGATTAAAGGTAATGTTAAAAAATTCTAAAAAACTTATTATTTTTACCACGCTTACAAATACCGCCCTTTTAGTATTTGTTCACTGTGTCGCCATTTTAAGTCCGATCATAACATTTTATATATCGGTGTTTGCGGCTCTAGGGTTTTCATACAAAAAATCAAAATGATCACCAGAATCAAGTATTCTCTCCATTGGACGCTTATTTAAGAAAGTACAGGAAATTTAAGGGTTTTCATACAAAAAATCAAAATGATCCAAAAAATCAAGCATTTTCTCGATTGGACGCTTATTTAGGAAACTACAGCCAATTTAAGGTTTTTCATGCAAAAAATCAAAATGAATTAAGTATTTTCTCGATTGGACGCTTATTTAGAAATTGACATGGTGGTAAAAAACTGTCATACAGAGCCGTGAACACCGATATATAAAGTGTTATGATCGGTCAAAGATGGCGACATCGTTAACAAAATACAAAAGGGCGGTATTTGTAGGCGTGGTAAAAAATATTTTTTTTTTTTTAGAATTTTTTATGCATTATCTTTTATTCTAGGGGCTGATTGACTCTAACAATCGAGCAATAAGTTAGGTTGTTTTGGCGTTTTTGAAGTACTAATAGTGTAAAAGTCACAGAATAGAATATTCTGTGACTTTCAAAATCGAACAACCCGTTTTAAAGATATAATAAAATCATATATTATTTAAAAATGCTTTTATGCAAAAACAGTCTCAAAATCGTTATCACAAAATTACCCTTAATAGTCCACAATATTCAGCATCATTTGTTTTTTAATTTAAAGCTATCATCGTTTAGAAAACTCTTTGTATAAAAGGTGAAAATTTAGGTAAATTACTTTACGAGTCAAGACCCAAATTTAAATCATTTTCATTGTCCTTGTGACTTTATAAGACGAATATTATTATCCCTTATTAGATTTTCTAATTTTAAACATAACTTCTAATTTTGACACGTTTCAAGATTTTATTAAAAATTAAGCCATTCAAAGGAAATATGAGCTCAAGGATATTTAAAATCAATGTATGTATTTTACAGAGTTTAAAAACTCAAACTCACACAGTCTCATCCAATTATAGACGGCCTAACATTTCCTGGTAGAATCTAATGAAAACTAAACTGCATTTGCTAATAGTTTACCTAAGAAAATCGTCGTCGGCAACAACAAAACATTTTAATATTCAAAAATTTTCCAAATGGTTAAAACAATAAGAAGAGCGCAAAACACAATGATTTTAGAAAAATCCTAATAACAACAAGAGAATGAAATGAAAATAAAATAAAATCACTTGTCTACAAAAATAAACATTATTGTTTTCCATTGAATGGTAGGGTATGGTATCTTATGGTATGCTGTGTATGAAATTCATTCCATCAATGTTTTTTGTTGTTGTTGTTGTTTTAGCTCCTCGTTGCCGTCTCCTCTGTATCATCCTCTTTTTATATATGTATGTATTTTGTTTAACATGAATTTTATTTTATTTGTGTGGTGAAAGAACTCGTATGTATGTGAATATTTATTTTAAATAAAGCCAACCGACCTACCGACCGACCGTACTACAATTTATGTTTGATGAAGGTACAACAGGGTACCTACAGTATTCCATCCATCTATCCATCCATATAGTAGATGGATGTTTTTTTATAGTTGATGATTAAATTTGTATTAGTGTAGTTAGTAGTCGAAAAAATCGAGCGATGGTTGTATTGGTGGTAATGTCATATAAGGGTCAGTAATCATCATCATCATCATTATTATCATCATCACCATCATTTTCAACTACCATGACAATATTAACATCAAAACTCTCCAACAGACACACACACATTCATGCAGTTTATGTGCATTAATTGCGCAGGTAGTAAAATTATAATTGTGTCGTATTTATTTTTATGGAATATATACGAAATAAGATCATTAGGAATTAAGATTTATATTTAGATTCCTTTTTATTTTCGTTTGCCTTTTCATAGATGCTACTTTCAATGATTATTAATAAGAATATAAGCCACTCAAAGACTAACTCACCGCGCTCGTTTACATTGCTGCTACCCCTTTGGTAGTGAAGCGTTTTAGCATCGATGTCCAGGATAAGAGGTGTTTTATCCCATTACTTCATCAAAAGGCGGATATCACTAATCTTCGATCCTCTTGCCTCTTGCGGAAGCTAGACTAAAGCCATTGTAAAGATAATCTTACCTTTGACTTCTCTTGCGACAACGGTTAGATCTCAGCTGCACCAATTGAAATTCGATAACCATTGACAGCAGACTACCCTGTGTTTTGATTTTCTTCGACTTGGCCTTTTCATCGAAATATCGGTCGTTTTTTCTACAAGTTCCATCGACATAATTTTCAAACAATTTCCCTTTTAGAGTATTTTTATCCAATCTTTATGTCAATGTTTAAAGCCTCAAAGCTTAGTGCCACTGACATAATCCATTTGTAAAATTGTTTGCTAAGTCCGAAAAGGAAGTCAAAATGTTCAAAAGTATAATAGTTTTCGAGATATAAGGAAAAAAGTATAACAGTTTTCGAGATATAAGGACAAAAGTTTAACAGTTTTCGAGATATTTATGTATGTACTTCCCCGACAACATTCCAATTGGAACAAGGGTACTCCTCTCAGACAATAAGCTGCATTCAATTCTATTTTTTGACTTATTTTAACTCCGGCTCTGAACGGCAAATGCATTAGTTAGAGAAGTTTTACATAGCCTAATACTCAATAACCAATGGCTAGCTGAGTTATGAGGTGAACCGCCGCTTTTTAGAAAATTTGTTTTTTTTCAAGTGGGTCTGGCCGGGATCGAACTTAAGACCTCTGGTATGCTATACTAAACTATTATAACACGACAGCTCGAGATATAAGGATTGAGATTTTATAAATAGTGCGATATAAATGTAGAATATATAAAAAATATATTTAGAATAATTTTTTCTGCAAAAAGTAAGAAAAAAAATTATTGAAATTTGTATCAAAAAATTCAAGCCGTACATTGGATCATGAAATA
The DNA here is from genome assembly GCA_933228675.1 of Stomorhina lunata. NCBI lineage: Eukaryota > Metazoa > Arthropoda > Insecta > Diptera > Rhiniidae > Stomorhina > Stomorhina lunata. The sequence goes on from OW121740.1 coordinate 28,613,815, forward strand.
AATATTAAAGGAAGTGCCACTTCAAAATTTTTGACTATAAAGAATATCTTTGAAGTTTGTATATTTTGTCAATATTACACAGATCGTTGCCATACTCGTAGATTATTTTATGGAAATTTGTAAACTAAAATGTGTAGTTTAAAAAATAAAATAAATAACGCTAAAATAACTAATATTTTCAATAAATAGTCTAATAAAATTTGTACTTTGTAGCTCTGTAGATGCTAAAACACATAAGATCTCAATTATATCATTAAAATAAAGAATATTTCATGTGTTTTACTAAATAACGAATTACGGGCAAACTGCTGAGACTTGTGAGATAATATTCACAGCTTGTGTTCCTAAAAGTTTAGGGAAAGACTCGGTAGACTTTGAAAACACCTACTAGGAGCAATTTTGTGGATCTCAGTTCAAAAACGTTACTAACTTAGTTTCCCCAAACACTACAAGTGAAATAGAGGATTTTTTACTTAATTGCTGTAAAATATGGCTTTGGCGCTATACGACAACCATGTTTTCCTCGAATTTAGTAAATTTTCCTAAATTCTAGTTCATTTTTTTTTCTGAGTGTAAATGGGATTTTTTTTTTTAAAGTAAGGTAGCCTCATTTTTCGAGTAAACTTCAGATATTCTTTCTTGTCAAATGGTTAATGTTTACAAAATAAAAAGAAAGTGGCACTTCCTTTAATATTTATTTCATGCATTGGATTGCCTCGATTGCCTTTGAAGCAAATGTGTCACAAAATAAAATTGTGTGTCTTCTAGAGAAAAATTCAAACTTGTCCAACAGAAAAGCTGCAAATCTAGCAAATTGTTCGAATTTTTTTGTTAGAAATGTTAAAAAAAGTAAGCGACTAAAGTCGTATAAAGTACAAATGAAATTCCAGAAAGAATAAGGAGACAAAACAGCGAGCTAAAAAACTGCATTGCAATTTCCTAATGGACGATGAAACCTATATACTTTCCGAATTTTCTCAGCTTCCGGAGCAGACCTTTAACATTTCAGATGAGGGAGGAAATGTAGACGAAGAATTTCAAATCAAAAAAAAAATTATTTTCTTTTCTACTTGCGGCAAAAATAGCAGTCCCTTCATAACAGCTGGAAATATTAACAGTGATATTTATATCATTTATATCAAAGAGATTATTGCCATTTATACAGCAGCATGAAGTGTATACTTTCTTCTGGCCCGATCTTGTCATCTAGTAAATCTTGTCATTATAGTAAATCGGCCATGGAGTGGTATCAAAACAATATTATCGTTTTAGTGACAAAACAAGCAAATCCGCCCAACTGTCCAGAACTCAGACCAATTGAGAAATATGGGGCCCTCGTAAAAAGAATAATGAAGGGCACAAAAGGACTCGTCAAAGAATTTTACTGAAACCACTATAAAAACCAATAATATTTCGAAAAAATAATATTACTGAAAAAAAAAACAAATAGTTTTTATACATCATATAGTAAAATATTGGTTAGGTTATTTAATAAAGGAAGTCTCAAGCGACACCTTCACTCGGAGACCCCAGGAGTCCATTGTGATCCTTTACTAGAAGAGGAGAAAAAAGAAGATTGAAGATGGAGGAAGAGAAAAGATAATAGAAAAGTGTAGAGGGAGAAGGAGAGTACCCTATCTAGGCCATTTGAGACCAGTGGGGAACCCTACAATATCATGCAAACTGCACTGTTGCAGTTTGAGCCTTTGATTTTGCAGGATTGGACAGTGACAGACTCGGACGAATCCTCATCTAGACATAGTCTGCAGAGGTCCGGAATGCTACTATCCCACCTATGTAACCTCGAATTTAAGGCATAGTGTCCCGTTAGGAAACCTATACATCTTCTTAAGCTTGACCTATTCAGACTTAGTAGAATTTTGGTTTCATTAATGTCTGGTTTAGGCCATAGAGCTCTAGATGTCCTACACGTAAACATGTTTCCCCATGTCCTTGTGGTTTCCTTGCTTATCCAAGACTTAATGCCCAGATAAAAATGATAGATAGGTGGAGCCATATATGTCACTCTTTGACTTAGCTACTTCGTCCGCAACTTCATTGCCAGCGATGTCGCAATAAAATATAAATATACACACATTTTATCATTACAAACCTATTTTACTATTAAAATTGTTAGATTCTAGCAAAAGTTATAGTAACTTGTTCGTGCATTATTTATAGAATACTCCTTATAACTTTAAAACTCGAACTAACTTTTCAAAGCCCTTTAATGGTTTTGGTCTACTAATAGCCTTCTATCATCTCAATTTGGCCTCAGTAGGAAAAAAATCGATGACCTCTAATTTGCCGGACCGTGTAATTTGTAGTTCCACAAAGAATGGGTTTTTGTAAATTCGAACTTTAAAGGGGTAAGAAAGGGCATTTTTTATTGAAATTGTATCGCTTAAACAAAAACTTAAAGCAATGAAATACTAATTGGATTCTAATCTTTGATAATATGAAAAAAAAAAAACTAAAACTTATCTTATTAAAACTGTAGTTTTTGTGCTGAAATTTATATTTTGTGCAAAATGATTTTTTTTTCTGTGTTAAACTTAAACTTTTGTGTAGTTTTTTCGTGGGTAAATGATTAATTCAAATTTTGTGTATAAAATTTGAATTTTTAAAGGTTAAATGTTTGTGTATAAACTTTTGTTGGGTAAACAAATAATTGCTATGTAATTTCAGCTTAAAAATGTACCCCCCTAATTCATAAACGAAAAATAAAGTTATGACAAGCATAAAATTCAGAATTTTAATATACAATTCCTACAATAAGCCTTTGATAATCTTATAATACGTTTTTGAATCAGGGGGTTCATATTTTTTGTTGGTAAACTATAGTTGTTATTTAAAAATTGTATGTTTTGTATAAAAATGTATCCATTTCTTTAAAAATGTTCTTTGAGTAAATGTTATAATTTTATGTAAAAATGCTATAGAGTATCAAAGTGACGGTCTTGGCCGAATTGTTATGGTTCTTCTATACTAATTCTAACGTTTTATATATATATATATATATATTTAATATAAGTTTTTGTTGATATATGTAATTCATAGAAACATTGGTCTGGCAACCAGCTTTAAGAATACCGGTCGACTCTATTTAACGACGGTCAACCGGTCCTTAGTCGATTTAACAATTAATTTGTCGTATAGGGCAAAATAGCACAAACAAAACTGTTTTGAAGGATACAGAACAAAACAGACACTATTTTTCTCAAAAACTAGACTAGATAGGCGAAAACGGATTGCAGATTTGAAAAATTTAGGTTCGAAAACATAAAAAAGGGTAAAATGGTGTACGACGATTATGGCTCGATTGTGTATTGCAACCGAATTTTTAGTCTACTGGCAACACAACCAGTAAAAAAAAGTTGTATTGTATACGACAACTCATGTCAGTTGCTATTTGTAAACGAAAATTGTGACTAGCAATTAAGAATGTCAGTTGCTAAATGTAATCTAAAATTGTGACTGGAAACTAAGAAGATGAATAAAAATTGAAAACAAACAGCCATTTAATTTTTTTTCGTATCGAAGTTTTCAGAAGTCCCATGGAAATTGATTTACACAACCTACATACGTTGCCGATTATTCCAAAGGATGTCATACAATTAATTGAGTAAAAACTTTGTAAATTTGGATTGTCTCAAAAATTGAAAAATACAGAATTTATAACATTTGTTTTATGTTTGTTCCCGTACTCGAAAGTACCCATAATTGTCCGAAATTATCAGAAATTACCCAAAAAACAACAATTTGCATTAAAAATTTTGTACGGGTACGCTTTTGAGTTAGTTTGGGTTGTTTTGTTGACATGTCGGATCTTTAGGTGGCACACATGTGCTTAATATAGGACCATGGAAATATATTTTTTGACTTAAAAAAAAAAAAAAAAAAAAATCACAGCATTAGAAATTCCCGGTTACTGAAATAACCTATAACTGGTAGTTACCAGTTATTTTCAATTGTAATTGAGAAACTATCAAATTGAATTGAGAAATTTTAATTGAAATTGAGAAAATTTTAATTGAAATTGAGAATTTTGCATTGAAATTGAGAAATTTTCAATTGAAATTGAGAATTTTAGAATTGAAATTAAGAAAACACCAATTGAAAATGAGGTTGAAATCTCGTTTGGGGTTTTCTCAATTTCAATTCTAAAATACTCAATTTCAATTGAAAATTTCTTATTTCCAATTAGGGTTTTCTCAATTTTAATCGAAATTTTCTCATTTTTAATTGAAAATTCCTCAATTTCAAATGAAAATTCGTAATTTCCATTGAAAATTTCTCACATTCAATTGAAAATTCTCAATTTCAATTGAAAATTTCTCAATTTCGATTAAAAATTTTTCAATTTCAATTGAATACATAATGTCATTTTGGCAATTGGCAACACAATTAATGTTGAGTTGCAATACACAATCGAGCCAATTGCAAATATATTTTTCTATTCATTGAAAATAATCATTTTACTTTGCTTACTATTGGTACACATTTGACCTTTTTGGTATAGGCTATAATATGGTCGGGCTTGGATCGACTTCAAGACTTTCTTACTTGATTTGTTAAATTAATTTGAAAATAAATTAACAAGAAACAGTTTAAACATTTAAATAGTTAAAAACTACTATTATAAACATGTACCTTGACCTATTTTAACAAGTAACAAAATGTACTTTATGTTTTTAAATTGTAACATGTAATTAGTACATGTACAAATACGGTAAATGTAAAAATATTTAACATGTTTGCCTTTAATCCAATTTTCAATGTTTTATTTGTTGTTGTTCTCTTTCTTTTTTTTTGATACCTCCATTAGATTATGGCGAATTTAAATTTTCAACAACCCCCAAGAAGCATAGCAAATGCATCTCTGACGGGCAGAACTACAGGCGGATTTGGTGGTAGTTCGTTATCCGGTCATGTAACACCCACGTCTGGCATGTTTCCCAGTGGTAAGTCATTAAGTTGTGGAACAGTTTATCTTAATCTTTAAAGACATGTTATTTGCAGGAGCAAACTATGGACAAACGCAACCTCAATTATCACCGAATCGTAATGCACAGCTGTCGGTCGGTGGTCCTGCGTTAACAAGTGGTAATCGTGCAAATGTTTTTAACCAGCGTCCATATGTGGAAAGACGTATGCAAGGATTGGGTCAGGGGCCTATGGTGAGTTTTGTTTTCTTATACTATTTTTAGTTGTGATAAATAAAATTTGTTTTATTTATCTAGTCGAACATGGGCAATTTTATGCAAAGTCGTGGTGGTTACGGTACGACTGGTAGTAGTGGAGGTGGTGGCGGTGCCGCTGGTGGACCTCTAAATAATTTCCATAATGTTTTTGGTGGCAATGGGGATACATCAACGCCGGCCCTGCTGGATCCTTCAGAGTTTCCATCTCTGACAAATGCTCGTGGCCAGAATGATCAATCACTGCCTCAGACGAATCCCCTCCAGCCACCGGGAAGCAAACCTTATGGTAATTTCTTTACCTCTTGTGAGTTTTTCAACGAATATATCCTTCGTTTTTTTACTTCATTATTTATTTACTATATTATATACATATAGTTTTATATATTTGTAATCATTTTGTTTTAGTTTGTGTCTTTTTTTAAAATTATTTTTCTTACAAAATTTCATCTATTTGTCTAATTATCTTCTTTATTATCTCGTATCTAATTCATTTATTTTTTAATGTTAAAAGTTGTCTATTTTTTTAGTGTTTTGTAGTTTTGTCAATTAGAGTTAATAATAGTAAGATTTGTGTCCATGATTATTAAGTTATTAGCTTATAAGACTAATGTACAAAACGAAAAAGAGTGTTGTTCAGCAATGGGCTGGCTGGCTCATTTACTTGGTTGTTGGAAGTTTGTTGGGATGGGGTTAGAATGTCACTCAGGGGTGTCATAGAAACCAAGTCAGTTTTTAAATTTCTCGGTTTTGAAAACCAATACTGGTTATATTTGGTGTCATGAAACCAAGTCGGTTTTGTTATTATTGGTTTTAAATCAAACGAAATGTTCGAATCAATTGTTTATTATTTCATTTGAAATTTTTTTGAAACATCAAAAATCAAATAAAAAAATTAAATAAAAATTATTAAAGAAAATTATTTGAAGAAAAACTTTCAGTTTTTTGCGATGCTTGTGGTATAGGTATAAAAAAAACGCTGCTATTTGGACAAATGAAGCTTGTATACCCCAACATCATGAAATGACCGAATTGCGGACTTGAAAAAATGTAAACTACCTACACCAAGAAACAAACCACAGCCAATCAAAGGACGATTGTCACTTATTAAATTGCAAACAAATATATTTTCATTAAATTGCAAACAAATATGTTGATATACATTTGCTTCGCCAGTACCTCCACACAAAGAATATTCTAGCCTTACAATTTTCCCCGTTTTTGATATTTTTTATGTTTGTCGATACGGTTCATTGATTCCAAAGACAAAAAGTACCAAAACTTGTTTTTATCTTATTACATGATAAAAAATGCTATGTAAACTTTTCACTTTTTCTTTTTTTCTCTTTTTCTCCCCTTTTTCGAAAAGTACTTACCACTTGTACTGTTATTTTTTATTATTTTTGTAACTGATCCAAACTCGATTTCAATTTTGGTTCTATTGTTTTTAGTTTGGGAATTACAGAGTTATTGAATTTTCCCTTTTTTATCCCCCACAGGGCCAAATTTTAAAAAACCTGTTCTCAGTGGATCTTTAAATCGAAAAAGGCACCAGTTGGCCAGTAACGCCTTTGTTTTAAATTGATAGGCTAATTTTCAAATAAAATCTGTTAACTGTAAGTGGCTTGGTTTATTTCCAATACTAAACCAATAATATTATTTTCTGTGACACATAAAACCAATAGAAAATGTAGCTCGAACATTAATATTGGAATTCATGACACCAAATTAATTTTTTTGTAGTTTTCAAAACCAATACCAATGAAATTGGTTTCTATGACACCCCTGACTAATGTCTTTTTAAATACTCTGAATGGAAAGTTTGTGCAATCTTATGAAAAAATTGAACCATGGGATTTTATTTTATTTACCCTCTTTTATCGAGTCGAGTAATCAGTGGTCATATTCCTAATTTTCAAATCAATTCGATTATTTTAATTTTTTCATTACCCTGCCAATGTTTGAAGAAATTTCTAACAATTGCAATCATTCGAAGAAACGAATACCCTATATACATCTGTGTTAAAGATAATAGCACAAATTTAAATGTTCTTTAGCTTACATGAATTATTGCCATAAGAAAATAGATTACTTTCTGTAAACCGTTCACGCAATGCTTATTAAATTTTTAAAATAAATCCAAAAGTCCTCGGCAAAACTAATAACACTTTGACAGAACTTTCTGAAGAAAATTTTCAAGCGACATATCGCAAAAAGTAATAAAAAATAACCAAAAAATCAAATCTTCAAAAACTGATAACACTGTGCTAGTTGAAAAAACCGACAAAAGGGAGACCTAGTCTGTAAAGATAATTCTAGTACTCTAAATTCAATGGTACTAACCGTTTTTTAGGTTAGCTCTAGTATTCGAGTTATAAAAAATGAAGGAGGTTGCGCAATAAATATTCACGTAACTCGAAAACTGTTTATTTTCATGAATTAAGTAAAACAATCGAAATTTGGCAACAAAATGATCTTTTAGAAACACTAAATATTTTTTAATCCGACGTTTTGGAAATAAATTTTTTGTTTGCAAAATAAAATTATTTTTAAAAATATAAATTTTTGTGATTTTTCAAAAAAAAAAAAAAATTTGCAAACAAAAAAAATTATTTCCAAAACGACTGCTCGGAATAAAAAAATAATTAGTGTTCCTGAAAGATAATTTTGTTACCGAATTGTTTACTTATTTCAAGGAAATAAACAGTTTTCGACTTATGCGAATATTTATTGCTTAACCTCTTCCATTTTTTTGTAACGCTATATCTCGAAAACTAGTGCCATTGAATTCTGCGTACTCGAATTACTTTACCCACTAGGTTTCACTTTTGTTGGTAAAAAAAGTTGTCAAAATCGAGCACAGTGTAATTGTTTAGTAGTACTATTAGTTTATCACGCCTTAACGGCCTTATCGATTTTGAATTTAGATTAAGCTAAAAAAGGCCATGAAAATCTGCTCCGGAAAGGTGCATGATCATGTTGGGCAAAATTTTATATTTATCATTGAATATCTGATAAACTAGAAAAGCTGAAAACTTTAAACTTTAAACAAGTTAATTCTTATCAATGACTTTAGACAAAAAAAAAAAAAAATAATGGGAACAAGGAATAGTAAGACAAAATGATGTGGGGTCCGTACATACAAATAAAATACTCTACAAATATCTTATCAACTTTAAAGCCTTTCATCTTTGTCTCAACAATAATCGAAAATAATCAGGATAAATAAGTATTTTTACTTCAAAAAATTTATAATTGATTTCGAGGATCAGAGCAAGGGGTGGAAATCCTATAGTATGAATTTTAGGTTAGAAAAACAGTGTCGAATGATACATTCACTCGAAGAAAAACAGTGTCGAATGATACATTCACTCAAAGATTCTTTTACAGTTTACACTGTAGGATTTCTACTATGTGCCTAGAAATCTAAGCCTCTATTGTTGTAGCCTAGGACAGTGACAAAGGATATGTTTGGCCGATGCGGACGAGTACTCATCTGAATGTCCGGAATTCCATCTTTCCGCCTGTTTAACTCATAGTTTAGGGCGCAGTGACCGCTTAGTATGCCTAAAGCAAAATCTTGGTTCTGCCCATGTCCAATTTTGGCCTTAGAGGCCTAGATGTTTTACAGGTTGTCATGTATTTCAGGTTTTTGTCGTTTCCTCGCTAATCCATTAGATTATACCCATATAGATGTGACAGATAGGCATAGATATATTTCAAAATATGGTTTAGTTTTTACCTTAAGACTTCTTACCTTGATTCAAGTAATAATTGTTTTGTAACTTCATAACAATAAAAGCTAATTTTTTAATTTTTCCCATTTTCGAAGAGGGAAAAATTATTTTAGTTTGTATTGGACCAACACTTAGGGAATGACCCCAACAGTGTGATAGAACTAGGAAAAAAGGTTGTAGGAAGAAGAATAGAGAGAGTAGTGTTTATAGATATTTGTATTGTGCGGCTAAAAAACGAGTTTTCTCTATAGTTCTTCGTGCGATTCAATGGAAAATCGACTACAAAGGGATAAGCCCTTGTTGAATTTCGAGTGCTACGAAGAAATGTACAGGTTTTAGGAACAAGATCCCTGATTTCGTTTGACCACATACCGTTATAGTAACGATAGAACAGTGCTCCAATAAGCCAATAGAGTTGGTTGGAGTGTAGTTGGAGTGTAGTATATCTTACAATGCTTTAGAAAGCCGAGACACTTGAATACTTCTTTTGGCACTTGGAAAATGTGTATAGTCCAACGGACATCGCTCTGAATTTTAATGCCCAGAACATCAAAGAGTTTCTAATTCCCCATTGCTTATACCACCCATAATTACAGATGAAGCAATATGGTCCGTAACGCGTTTGTGCGTTAACACTTCTTAAAAGCATTTTAATCTACCCTGTTAAAGCCACCCTAATTGAAGATTGTAGTTAGGTCGGAATTTAGCATATCATTCACGATTTGACTCTTGGCATTAATCTCCAACGTACTAGGCCCATAGTTAATTAATTAGAAGTTTAATGTAGTTGGTCATTTAGAACAATAAGGAAAAGTGTGATGGAAAGAACGGAGCCTTGTGGTACCCCCGAATTAATCTTGATTAATCTTGAATTTTATTCCATCTATAACAATTCTTCTGTGCAACCTACACCAAAAGCAAGTTGTTTTGATAGAAGTGTTATATTAAACGCTTAGGAAATATCAAGAGCTACAACTTTACTTTCGCCAAAACGATGAATAGAAAGGCACAATTTTTCTTAAAAATAAACATGCGAGCCAGAAATTCGTCATTTTTTTTAAGCTATGTTTGGGTTTGAATTTGGTGACCTACGTAGTAGTAGAGGAAACTGGACTTTGTTAATAATAGACCAGAAGTTGCTAAGAAACATTAAATATGAAATCGTATTGAATTAAACTGAAATTAAACTAAAGGTCTAAAGTGAAAAATCATACTGTTTTCTATGAGTTTCTCTAATCTGGCAGTTTTATTCGAATTTCAAGAGCAACTTTTGTATCTATTTATGCTACATAAGATCATCCATGGTATATGCAGTTATAATGAATATCCTCTGAAGGCATGCTGAAAGTACTAAAACACCGTACACCTAAAGCTACGATACAGAAAATTTCGTTCCCACGGCAGTTGGTTATTTGTACCGGAGCGACTGGGAAATCTTAGGATTCCGACCATGGACTGTCACTTCTGCGATATTACCAATAATATCGCAATTACAACAACATAAATAAAATGGACTTAAAACATGTAGTTCCATACAAAGTTCTGGCGAAAATCATATGTTGGTTCAAGATATTTCTTAGGCGTTCGATAAAATCTGTTATTATGCCTAATAACAAAACTTATTGCTCTTGGTCCCAGCTGCAATGTTTCTCTATTTATATTGAATTTTGTCACAGATAGCACTATAGCGTATTGCTATAGTAGACAAAATATATATTCATTTGCAGATGTCAGCAACATTTTCCACTCGTTCTCTTTCATTCACAGACCAAGACTCTTTGAGATTAGAGCAATGATGAAAAATATGAATGAAACTCTGAATCGAGATCTCTACATGATTTCCGTAAATAGGATAATTTTTAATTTCTGTTAAACCCAATATTGTATGATAACACTCTGACACATTGACTAAGAAATTTAATGCTATTTGTTTTCTTAGCATGATAAATCAATACCTAGGCTAAATATACATATGTATATTATGTTATAGATAAGAGCGATGGTAGTTATCGCCGACCGCAGCGGTTTTCTGTCAGCTGCTATATAGGGAAGTTCAAATCTTGAGTGATGTTCCTAATTAAAAAAAAAACTGTTTTATTGTAGCAATTTTACTATAGCATGAAAAATCTTGATTAATACAATTTTTTTGTTGTGTTAATGCAAATTTAAGCTTAATTTACTAAGATAAAAGTATTGACTAGGTTAGATTAAGCAGATAATAACGGGAAAGTCAGTGTCACTTTGTCCCTTTGTGGTATCTGCTAGGGGTAGAAAAAAAAAGAATGTTAACACTACCAATAATTTAATAAACGGTGCGTGAGACCCACGTGAATGCTACAGAATGACATCTACATTCGAAGACTTGGGCCCATAGAGATAATAGCAGGAAAGAAAGAGAAGAGAAGAGAAAAAAGGATATAGATAGTGTTAGAGATAGATTGAGGTAGTAGTAGAGAAGAGGAGTGGTAGCTTAGAGTGAGGGAGTAGAAAAGAGGAGTGGTAGCTTAGACGTTACCATAGAGAGAGAGAGAGACCTATCTAAGCCATGTGAGTCAAAATATTAAACCTACAACATCAATCAGTTTGCACTGCTCTATGTCACCTAGTTCCTCATGGAATCTTGAATTTTAAGTCTCTGGTTTTATAGGACAGTGCAAGAGGATTAGAATACCTATACATTGTAAAGACCTATACATTGTAAAGAAATGAGTTCAGTGGCTTTCAAAATGAGAAAAATTTCTAAGCCTTAAAGATTTCCTAATGTTCTGCTCCTATAAGTAAATACCAATATCGGGGCTGATATCCATTTTAGAGCCGTCTGTGAAGATCGAGTTCACCTCAAAGAGCGATTGACGATTTTCTCAGCCGGCTCTATCTGGAATAACGATCTCTGGTACGGAACTGAACAAAAGTTTCTTGACTAAGTAGTAGTAGATAAAGGTGACTCTGAGCCGAAGCAAGGGATATTCGTTCCGTTCAGTGTGTCCTGCCTGCCTGTGCCAAAGTATAACTGACTCATGTAGCCTTAATAGATATCTAGCTCCCTTTATGAATAGATTCAAAGGAAATAGAGACAGCATCACGTCTAAGGCCGCCCGAGAAGTGCTTTTTGAAGCACCAGTGATATCGTGCTAGCACATCTTTGAACTTAGCTCAAAAGACTTAGAAAGGAGACCTTGTTTACCACTTCCCACCATACTGCGCACCCTTACTTTAGATCTCGTTTTACCGTAAATGAGTATATTTTCAGAACTTTGTTATTGTGAAAAAAGTAATAGTAAGTTTTTTTTTAGCAAAAATTACTAAGATAAATATTAACTGGGTTAGGTTAAGCAGGTGGCTGACAACTAAGCTAGCATCTATCACTTCTTTTTCTATCACTATAAGAAATTTAAGACAACCAACGACTTAACAAACAGCCTGTAAGAGCCACCCATATGCTTAAGTAAATGTGGGGAGTGAAGGAAGATGAAAACTGAAAAAATGTTTGTGTTTTGTTCAGTCGATAATCTGAGCTCTTACTTATGTTTTATAAACATAATTCGTAAAGATTTTATTTGTAAAATAAGTAATAATGCGAGGATTTCGATCTGTCTAAATTGGGGATACTCCTCCTGATGAGATGGCCTAACCAACCATCGAAACGCGTCGAGGAATTTTGGTTTCTCCGCAAACATTTTTTGGCTTTTTATCAATAAATTTGTCTGTTACATTAATAAAAAAAAATGTAACAGACTTGGGATCTTTCTGTTTAAAAGGATTTCATAGAATGGCAGTTCAATTCTTGAAATTTCATTATTTAGCAGGCAATTTACTTTCTAACCTCACATTCGACCACCCTGCACCGGTCTGCATCCTCCTGACTGATTATAACACCAGATTTGGTAAGATTTTCCTTAATAGTGTGCGTTGTTATGCCTGGGTGCCTACACAAGTTCTATAGTTGTATGTTTTGCCATTCAGGAGTAAGAACTGATGCCGTGAAGACATCAGATAGGAATTTTATAATGGCCTGAAGATCAAAACAAAAACGAATATCTCTGTCGTATTGCCCTGAATATGGATCGTATTTCGGCCTGAAGAAAAAGGAAATTTGACAGAAAGTTGCTTACCCCACCCCATTTTTCGACTTAGATTATATCGTGTATACCTTTAGATTCCCATGTTCGGAGGACATTTTGGACTTTAGAGATCTTTAACAGAAAACATCGGTCAAGAGGGGAGTAGGTTTGTAGTAATCAACATTAATTGGAATATTTTTTAGTTTATCCGGACAGAATATTGCCGTGGCCCAGTGCTTATCCTGATTACCAAGTTGAGAGCTAAAAACAAAAACGAATATTTCTCTCGTATTGCACTGAATAATGATCGTATTTTTGTCAAATTTCCTTACCCCACCACATTTTTAGACTTATATATTATATTATATTCAAAGGTATTTGGACTTTAGAGATCTTTAACAGAAAATTATCGGTCGAAGAGGGGAGTAGGTTTGTAGTAGTCAACATTATTAGCAATATTGTTTGGTTTATCCAGAATATTGCCGTGGCCCAGTGCTTAATCTGATTACCGAGTTGAGAGCTATATGTTTAGCCATTCATTCAACCGGGAGTCAGTTTAGCTTAGCATTCTTCTGTTATCCTTGACTCCCAGTGGAGCATAGCTTAGCATTAAGTGAAAGCAATACAGTAAAAGCAATGATATTGACATGCGAAGTAAGAGATAATTTTATCAGATAAAAATTTCGTCTGCTTTATTGCGTGAATTTGGACGAATAATAGATTTAGGAATAAGAGAAGACTTTTATAAAAGAGATAATCTAAATTGGAAACCTAAATAAAATGAAAACCGAATATATTGGGTGTATGGAAATTTGTCGTTTTTAAATTCATTATCCATTTATCATTTGTGTCTAACCCTCCAAAACTTATGTATGTCTTAAGTTCCAAAACCCCCCAACTGAAAAACACTCTTTGTTGTAATTATTATTTCTTTTTTTTTGCTATGGAAAATGTTGTTGTTTCAAAATTCTAGTAGTATTGAAATCGTGTCTTTTAGTTTTTTTCTTTGTTTTTGTTAATTTTAAAGTAATTAGATTTTTTTTTGATTTTTTTCACCAATTTGGCTCTTTAAAGATTCATGAAATTTTATTAGAAGTAATAATTGTCAGTTTTTTCTGAAATTTATTTTCTGAATCCATTTACACTTAAAAAAAGAGAACAAACAAAAACAAAATAGATAAATATACAAATTATATTAAATACTTGAAAGCTAAAGAGTATTTCTTCCCCTCTTCTTATTCTTTTGTTTCTTCCCACAAAAAAAAAAAAAACTCAAACTCAAATCGAAAACGATATACAATATATAAATGACCGACCCGACCACGTTCCTACTTTAGTTGGCATGGTAAAACAACCGACATCAGAGCAATCGGAATTCACGATGTCTAATGAAGATTTCCCTGCGTTACCGGGCACTCAAAACTCGGATGGAACAACGAATGCGGGAAGTGGTCTAACAGATAGTAATAATTTGGATGGTACGGATAAGACAATGAATTCAATTGTAGCCAACAGTGGGTTAGGAGCTGTGGGTAGTGGTGCGGTAGGATCAGGCTCATCAGTTGGTGGTGGTGTCGGTGTCGTTGGTGGTGGTGTTGGTAGTAGTGGACAAGGAGGTGTTGGTGTAGTTGGTGGTGGTGTTGGTGGAGCGCCTGGTAGTACAGCAGGTGGTCAATTTGGCAGTGGTATTGGTGGTATTGTTAGCTCTGGTGGTGTGAGTAGTTCAGCACCCAGTGGTAGTGGTACAACGTCTGGTGGCATTAGTGTTATGGGTAATAGTGGTAGCATTGAACAACAACAACAGCAGCAGCAGCAACAACAACAGCAACAACAACATCCGAATGATAATTCCAGCGAAAACAAATTGATGAAAACCGGCGTGCAAACATCTCCTGATGGTACGGTTTTCATTAACAAATTAGTTGCTTTTATTTTTATTATTATTAATATTTTTTTTATTTCTATACTTACAACTAATTATACAATATTTAAATGCATTTTACAAAAACTATACCTATTCCATTTCTTAATTGCTGCTTTGCTAAATGTTGAATTTATCTTATTCCATTAATAATCTTAAGAAAAAATCTCTATTTTCAGGCAAAGTCACAAATATACCAGCGAGTATGGTGAATAATCAGTTTGGTATGGTGGGTTTATTAACGTTTATGCGTGCCGCTGAATCCGATCCAAATTTGGTTACATTAGCCTCAGGCATTGATTTAACTGGTTTAGGTTTAAATCTTAATTCCCAAGAAAGTTTACATCCAACATTCGCTGGACCGTTTGCGGATCATCCCTGCAGGTTTGTTGTCTATTATTTTGTTTTGTAGAAAAAAACTTAATATTTTAATTATTTTCTTTTTTACAACTATAGAGCACAAGATGTTGAATATAATGTGCCACCTGAATATTTGATAAATTTTGCGATAAGAGACAAACTTTCCTCGCCACATTTGAAAAAACTGCAAGAAGATCTGCTTTTTTTCCTGTTCTATACAAATATCGGTGATATCATGCAACTTATGGCAGCCGCAGAATTGTAAGTTTTTTTTTACATTTTTTACTTTTTTCTAATTATTGACTTAAAAAATTTAAACTCTCATTAATTCTTTCTTTTAGACATAGTCGCGAATGGAGATATCATATAGAGGAAAAAATCTGGATAACTCGAATTCCTGGCCCCAATCAATACGAGAAAAATGGTACAAAAGAACGTGGCACCTTTTACTATTTCGATGCGCAGAGTTGGAAACGTTTGTCCAAGGTTTTCCAAATCGATCCCGAGAAATTAGATAAATGCCCCAATTTAAGTGCGTTTATGAACATAAATGGACAGTCTGTATAATATTAATAATAAAAAAATCTTAAAAAACACGAAAAAAATCTTTAAAGTAATATTTAAAACAAATTCCTTTTTTTTAAATTAAGGCCTAAAAATAACAAAAAAAGAATGGAAAAATAAAAAATGGTAAAATCATTATTAAAAAAGATAAATATTTTAAATCCAAAACAAACACTTAAATGACGGAAAATTTAAGATTTGATAAACATTAAATTTAATGGTCCAGTAAAAGTAAGATTAGTTTCACTATAAGTCGTGGAGCACTTTTAAAAATTAAACTGGTTTAATTTTTAAAAGTTTTCCAACAGGGACCGTTTTTGAACTTTGACTGTCGGTAAAGGCCATCTTAATGAAGCTACATCTGTTAAATTAGTTGTCATTCATTCAGACTGTTATGCTAAGTTATAATAGAAGTATAAGCCCGTGTCCTTTCTGACCCTTATTGTATCTAAAAAGATAAGAATGAGATTCATTTTCTTGGTAAATCGTTACGTGAACAATACAAATTTTTAAAATCCGGACTATATAATTTTTATGAGATCAAAAAGCGTTCAATGATGTATCTTCAAAAAGTTGTTGATTACTGTGGATTTTGGACATCTTTTTTAATATAAATTTTTTTAACAAACATTTTTATATAGAAGAAATTTTTTAACGAAAATTTTTCTGTAGACAAAATTTTTTATAGAAAAAATTTTTTAACAAAATTTTTTGTATAGGAAAATTTTTCTATATAAAAAATTTTTTAACAAAAATTTTTCTATAGAAAAATTTTTCTATAGAAAAATTTTTTAACGAAAATTTTTCTATAGGAAAAATTTTTTAACGAAAATTTTTTATAGAAATAATTTTTACAAAAATTTTTCTATAGAAAAAATTTTTTAACGAAAATTTTTCTATAGAAATAATTTTTTACGAAAATTTTTCTATTAAATAATTTTTTATGAAAATTTTTCTATAGAAAAAATTTTTTAATATTAATATTAGTGATTTTTCGACCTTTTTGTTTAATTAAATAAAAGACTTGTCGAGCTTGATATTGCAATATTAAATGTAAAGCTGTTGTGACGTGTGTTTTGCATAGTTTATTGTTACTCATATATCTTGAAAATGATATCCGTTGGATATTGAAATATCGATAATAATAAATAATTTATAACTAAAAACTGACCTCAAGCTCGACAAGTCTTTTATTTAATGAAAAAATTTTTTATGAAAATTTTTCTATAGAAAACATTTTTTGAAAAATTAAAAAAAAAAAATTCTTTACAAAAATTTTTCTATAGAAAAAATTTTTTAACGAAAAATTTTCTATAGAAAAAATTTTTTAACGAAAATTTTTCTATAGAAAAAATTTTTTAACGAAAATTTTTCTATAGAAAAAATTTTTTAACGAAAATTTTTCTATAGAAAAAATTTTTTAACGAAAATTTTTCTATAGAAAAAATTTTTTAACGAAAATTTTTCTATAGAAAAAATTTTTTAACGAAAATTTTTCTATAGAAAAAATTTTTTAACGAAAATTTTTCTATAGAAAAAATTTTTTAACGAAAATTTTTCTATAGAAAAAATTTTTTAACGAAAATTTTTCTATAGAAAAAATTTTTTAACGAAAATTTTTCTATAGAAAAAATTTTTTAACGAAAATTTTTCTATAGAAGAAATTTTTTAACGAAAATTTTTCTATAGAAAAAATTTTTTAACGAAAATTTTTCTATAGAAAAAATTTTTTAACGAAAATTTTTCTATAGAAAAAATTTTTTAACGAAAATTTTTCTATAGAAAAAGTTTTTTAACGAAAATTTTTTAAAGAAAATTTTTCTATAGAAAAAATTTTCGTTAAAAAATTTTTCTATAGAAAAAATTTTTTAATGAAAATATTTCTATAGAACAAATTTTTTAACGAAAATTTTTCTATAGAAAAAATTTTTTACCTAAATTTTTTCTTTATAAAAAATTTTTTACCGAAATTTTTTCTTTAGAAAAAATTTTTTACGGAAATTTTTTCTTTAGAAAATTTCTTTAGAAATTTTTTACCGAAATTTTTTCTATAGAAAAATTTTTTACCGAAATTTTTTCTATAGAAAAAATTTTTTAACGAAAATTTTTCTATAGAAAAAATTTTTTAACGAAAATTTTTCTATAGAAAAAATTTTTTAACGAAAATTTTTCTATAGAAAAAATTTTTTAACGAAAATTTTTCTATAGAAAAAATTTTTTAATGAAAATTTTTCTATAGAAAAAGTTTTTTAACGAAAATTTTTTAAAGAAAATTTTTCTATAGAAAAAATTTTCGTTAAAAAATTTTTCTATAGAAAAAATTTTTTAATGAAAATATTTCTATAGAACCAATTTTTTAACGAAAATTTTTCTATAGAAAAAATTTTTTACCGAAATTTTTTCTTTAGAAAAAATTTTTTACCGAAATTTTTTCTTTAGAAAAAATTTTTTACGGAAATTTTTTCTTTAGAAAATTTCTTTAGAAATTTTTTCTATAGAAAAAATTTTTTACCGAAATTTTTTCTATAGAAAAAATTTTTACCGAAATTTTTTCTATAGAAAAAATTTTTACCGAAATTTTTTCTATAGAAAAAATTTTTACCGAAATTTTTTCTATATAAAAAATTTTTACCGAAATTTTTTCTATAGAAAAAATTTTTTACCGAAATTTTTTCTATAGAAACAAATTTTTACCGAAATTTTTTCTATAGAAAAAATATTTTACCGAAATTTTTTCTATAGAAATATTTTTTTTTCCGAAATTTTTTCTATAGAAAAAATTTTTTACCGAAATTTTTTCTATAGAAAAATTTTTTACCGAAATTTTTTCTATAGAACAAATTTTTTACCGAAATTTTTTCTATAGAAAAATTTTTTACCGAAATTTTTTCTATAGAACAAATTTTTTACCGAAATTTTTTCTATAGAAAAAATTTTTTACCGAAATTTTTAATATTTTTTTTTTTAAATTTTGCTTACAAAAATTTTTTTACGATTCTTTTTAACGAAAATTTTATCGAAAAAATTTTTACTTTTGTTTTAAATTTAAATTTTCCTATAGAAAATTTTTAACGAAAATTTTTCTATAGAAAAAAATTTGTAAGGAAAATTTTTGAATAGAAAAAAATTATTCAAATTTTGTATAAAAATTTTATTTTTAACGAAATTTTATTTGTAGGAAAAATTTTTATTATATTTTTTATAGAAAAAAAAATTTCCGTAATTTTTTCTACAGAAATTTTTTAGAAATATATAATATATAAAAAACAAATTATTAATTTTTGTAGGGAAAAACAATTTTAATGACCTTTTTTCAGTTAAACATATTTTTAACAAACTTTTTGAAGTTGTAAAAATCTTTAACTATTAATGTTTAGGTGTAAACACGGCTTACTATTTATTTTACCAGGAAACGTTAGACGGCGCAACAAATTACTTTAAAAAGTACAGTGTTGTAATTTACAGTACTTGTGTGTTCCTAAAAGGCGCTTAAGTACTGAAATCATTAACCATGGAAAATGTAAACAAAGAAGAAAAAAACAAAAACATTGTTTTTTGAAAACAATAGAAAAAAATATAAAGACGCACGCTCTTAAAAATTAATAATATTTATAAAATAATTTAATGTTTTACTAATGATTTTGTAAATTTTGTTTCTTAAAATTTGGCTTTTAGATAAAGATTTGTACATTTGATTTTTACTATTTGTAAAACAAACAAAATAGCAACGCACATAGACGCAAAAACATCAAAAATGCGCCTGCGCTAAAAACAATTAGAAAATTTTAAATTTTTAAATAACTGTCTTAAAAAGCCACTTCAATAATGGATACGCCCGGTATAAGTTTGTTTCAGGCGGCTGGGAGTCTTAAATTAAATACCAGCTTGGAAAGACAAGAAGAGGAGGAGGAGCTGGAAGATAAAAGAAGACGTGGTAAAGAGGTTTGTTTTCTTAAATTTTTAGCAACAAATAGGTATCAAGAATTTTATTAATATGAGATTTTCTTTAGTTAGGGGATGTCTTGCAAAATGCCTTTGATGATCTACATGATGACGATGAAACAACTATAGATTCTACCACAAACTTTCAGTCTGATTTAATGGATGGTGCGCCAGCGCAACATCTTCAACTCGCACATAATAATCATCGTCTTCAACACCAACATGTGTACGGAAATGAAATGAACAATGGCTTCGGGGCTGCTAATAATGGAGTCTTGGATCATACAGCTTATGAAAAGGAAATACATAACCTTAAAATGCTGCTGGAATCTCGCACTAATGAACTGGAGCACTCGCAACAATTGCTCAATGACGAGTATCAAAAACGTAACGTTTTGGAAAAGAAATTTACCATTATGGAAGCTGAACTGGACAGAGCCTTGTCCAACAAGAAAAATAATCACGAACTTTTAGTTGAATCCAAAGAAAAATGTTCCAATTTAGAGAATACCATAAATAAAATGAAAAATGAAAAGAAATTGTTGGAGGCCGAAAACAATGGACTTCTGGGAAAACTAGAGACTGCACAGACTTTGTTGTCCGACGTTCAGAGAAAGTATGATATGGTGGAAAGGGATTTGAATAAGAATCAAGAACGCAATTTTGAGGTAAAACGTAAGCAAATGGAAGATCGTCATCGGGCTGAGTTAGAAATATTGCAACAGCAAATGGATCAAGTGGCTAATAAATTGGATAAGAAAACTTCCGAACTAGAAAGTATGAATGCAAGATATCAAGCCCTGCAGGAATCACATCAAATGATGTTGTGCGAGAAGGCCAGTAAAATTAATGACTTAAGTCATGCTTTAAATGTGGCACAAAAGCGTTGTGAGGATTTGCTCTCCAGACCCGATTACTGCCAAGAGAACATAAGACTTCAAAAGCTTATCAGCAGCCTGCAAGAGCAAATACAAAGCATGGAAAAGACGATCAATTCTTTAAAAGAGCGTTTGGAAATGACTACCGCTGAACTGGACTCCATGGACACTGTATTGCATCAATACAATCAAGATGATACACCTCGCCGGCTAAGTCAGACTCAAGGGCGCGTAGTAGGCAGTACTCCTCTTAACACACTCGACAGAATGGGTAACCTAAAAGAGGAACTGTATAGAGCCTTGGGAAACATAAAAACTAAAAGAGAAGAAATACGCAAATTACAGCAGACTCTGGAAGATAAACAAGCTGAAATAAAACAATTAAAACTGGAAGAAAATAAATCTCTGGTTCAGATATCGACTTTGAAAGAAGAAAACATAAAATTGCTAAATAAATTGAGAGTTCTGGAAGAAGATTATGAACAGCTTAAAACATCACAGGATACTGAGACGCAACAGCAAGATAATCGTTTGCATTCCCAACTAGAGGACTTGAGAACTCAGTTGAGTGATGAAAAACATAAAAATGAAAATCTGCAGCAAATAAAAATGCAACAGGAATGCGAACGCAAAAAACTTGATGCTCAATTAAAAAATCTGGAAATCGATTTGGAGGAGCTTAAACAGGAGCACGAAAGTCTTAAGCTTAATAATGAGCAAATACTGAAAGAGAATCTGGGTCTTAAACAGCGACAAACGGCAGACAACATACGTTTGGAATTGGAAAAGCATAAATTTCTTTTGAAAGACTCACAAGCAGAATGCGACCGCTTGAAAAATCTCTATGTTGAGATATCCAATGCAAAGGAAGCCTTATCATATGAAATGAATAATTTACTAAAGACAGACAAAGCTAAAGAATTGCAAGAGGAGAAGGAAAAAGTAGCCAATTTGCAAAGAACATTGAAATTGGCCGAAGTCAAATGCTCGGAATTGTCTAAAATTTTGGAAACTGAAAAGTTGTGCCATGAGAGGGAGCTGGCGGATTTGCGTGATAAATTAGAAAAGGAAAAGTTTGAGACTACCAAGGCGGCCAAGGAAGCGGCCAATGAGTGTTCCAAGTGTATGGACTATGTGGCGGAGTTGACTAAGGTAAGAGATCATGTGGTATCTATAGAAAAGTTATCCATAATTTTTTTAAAGATCTCAAAGTTATTGAACTGCGGCTCACCTCATAACTCAGCTAGCCACTGGTTATTGAGTATTAGGCTATGAAAAACTTATCTTTTTAATGCATTTGCTATTTGGAGCCGGAGTTAAAACGTAGGTCCCTTTCAATGAGTCTAAAAATAGAATCAGATGCAGCTCATTGTCTGATAGAAGTATATATATATGTTATATATAAAGTTATTGGTAATGTTTTAACAATGACAATCAAGTGCCTTTTTCCATAGTTTCATGATGGCAAATTTGGCCTGAGATTTGTAGGCACTCCGTGTTCTATAAATGCCATTTTTTAAGGCACTCCGTTCTATACATTTCTGTATTTGTTCCTTTGGCCACAACTACAAATTTATTTCCATAAAAGAAATTTTTTGGGGCATTTTTTCAGTTTTTTTGTCCGCAAACTACTCAAACCCGTCCAAAGTTACTCAAAACTTGCCCAATTACGTCCCCGTACTCTATTTTGGTTTGAGTCTTTACTAAAATGTAAAAGTATCTAAATTTTTTTCCCCCTTTTACTCAAAACTGCATATTAAATTTATATTAGTTGTGTTCGCGTACGATAACGAAACTACCCAAACCAGTCCAAAGTTACCCAAAATTCAACCTATTGTATTTGGTTTGAGTCTTTACTAAATTGTAAGAGTAACTTAGTCTACTTTTACATTAGTCAGGTTTGGCTTATCAAGTCTTGAATTTGTATGAGAAAAAACTGACACAATTAAAATTAAGCAAACCTGACCGTACTATCATATTTACGAAAATTTTTAAAATTTGTATGAAATTTAAGGAAAATAAAATGAAAACTGATGAAGAAAATGTTTGTGTGTGAACGTGAATGCAGGTTCAAAAGAAAATTAAAGAAAAATTGATCAAGTAAACCTGATTCGTGCGAAACGGATCTTAATTTCCTCTATTACTCAAAACTAAACGGACTTTTTCATGAGTTTGAATATTTTTTTAATTAAATCAATTGTTGACTTAAATTTTGGTATTTTGTGTTCCCGTGCTTTTATGAAAGTTTTGTTGTATAAGAGAGTAGCTCCTAAATTACTCTTATTTTTCCGAAAGTAAAGAAACAGACCTATTTAAATCCAAACTCTTTCTATATAATTTAAATAACTTTAATTTATTAAATTAAACTTTATCAGTTCGAAATACAAAACCTCAAGCTGACCAACATCAATGCCATTGGCAAAAAACAAATTGACGAGCTGACCAAAGAACTTATGCATTCTAAGGACCATATAACCGAGCTTAACGAACAATTGAAACTAAGTGAACAGCAGGAGCATTTGATAAAGGAATTAAAAACAAAAGCCACTCAATTCGAGGAATACATTAAGACGCACAGTTCGGCTTCAGAATCTTCAAACAATTCCCTAAAAAGTTCACGACAATTAAGTGACAAAAGCGTAATCACTTCGCCGGAACTAGAACGTAATGAAATCAAAAAAGTCGAAGCCAGAATTCGCGATGAAATGGCAAAAATTTTTGCCGTCGAATTAAAACGTTTCCAGGCAAAACTTCAAGAAACTCAAGAGCAAAGTCTTTGTCTGCAACGTGAATATCAACATATTAATGCAGAATTGCAGCAAAGACAAACGGAGGTAGAACTTTTGAAACAGGCCATTTTGGCAGAACGTGAAAAAATGGAAGAGATATTGAAACAAAAAGATGAAGAGTACAAAGATGTCATGCAGAGGCAAGCTATTAACATACAAAAGACACGCGATGAATTACAAATGAAAACTCACAGAGTCAAAGAACTGACACAAGAATTAAATGAGAGGCAAACGCAAATTGAGGCAGAAAGAAAATCCATGAAGGCAGTCATGAAACAATGGGAAGAGCAAAGAAAAAGTTTGGATGCTGTGGAAATGGATTGGAAGCAAAAGTTCACGGATTTACAGAAAGCTCATGAGAGTGCCATACAATGCTGGCAAACAAAATATAATTCTGCTAAAAGAACAGCCGCTAATTATAAGGTAAATTTTAATTTCGATAAACAAATTTTGAAATTGCTTTAAATTAACTTTAATTCAATAGCGTTATTCGGAGGATAAAGAAGCCCATATGCTCAAGGAGTATGACAGACTGAAAGTAGAATATGATGCCCAGTTGGCCAAGATCCAAGTACGCATGAAAGAAAGTTTAGACAAGAAAAGTCTAGAGGTATTTTTTTTATTTAATTTTTTTTCTCCAAACCCTAATTTTTCTTCGATTTCAGCTTAAACAAGCTTTGGACAAACAACGTGCCCTAAATAATAATAATAATAATAATAATAACAATAAAGAAAATACTGCCAGTAATTAAGTTATATCTTAAGAAAATAATTAGCTTTTTATGATTTTTAGTTGAATTTTAATTTTTCTTCCTTTAATATTCCTACACTCTTTTACTAAGCACTGGACTGCTGTTTTATTATTATATAGTTTTTATACTTGTTATAATATTCTCTGATAATTTAGTGAAATAAAATTTATTGATTCTATTCGAAATGAATATAACGCAATTGTAAGGTACACAATTTCCTCAAATCTCTGAATAATGATAAAATTTAGACATATTTTATTTTAATAAACGATTTAACTATATTATTATATAAAATATAGCATTTTGTTAATTTTATAAGACAACAAGCAGGCTATCCTGAAAAAGGAATACCTAGAGGGGATGAAAGAGGGGCTCAACGCTTATTACTTCTGCAGAAACTTGGAAAGTAAGAAGTGGGTCTTAAAATCAATGGCTATGTATTGAATTTACACAACCATTTGTCAGACCTGTTCTAACATACGCTTGCGCACTTTATTAGCAACTTCCCCCCATTGCTAATAAAGTTTCATTCTTGTGCTCTCTTAATAAGGTCCAGCGTTGTGCTAGTATTGTGATAACTAGTGGCTTAGTGTTGTTATTATTTCTATTGGATCTTTCATAAAGGGTATGTCAACCAGATGTCTAGTGAGGCTACAATAATCGGGTATACTCTAATACAGACGAGTAGGTTAGCTTGAAAAGGTAATGCCAGGGAAGTGTTATCTTCAATCGGAGACCTTCGGGTCCATTGTGATCCTTTCTGAAAGTAGATAACGATAGCGTAAAGAGAAGAGAGATAAGAGTGAATGTCAGTCAGTTCGCACTGCTGTATGTCGTCCAGTTCCTCGTGGATTCTATTGCCTACCAATTTAAGTCTCTGGTTTTGAAGCATAGGACAATGGCAGAGGATGTGCTCGACCGTTGCGGACTAACTTGCGTCCATCTGCAAATGTCCTGAATTGCTCCATCCCATCTATTTAGCGTGGAATTCAGGGCGCAGTGGCTAGTTAGAAAACCTATACATTTTCTAATACTGGTTCTGGTAAGACCTAGCAAGAGCTTGGTCTTGCGTAAATTTAAGGTCCTAGATATTGTGCAAGTGTCCAAGTTATGCCAGTTCCCAGCTGTTTCCTCACCGATCCAAGTCTTGCGATTTCATCAGCAGTTTCATTGCCTTCGATGTCGCAATGACCTGGAAACTAGCAAAGTCTTATCCTATATGCATCTGACAAGCTGATGATAGCTAATCTACATGACTTGACTAGTTTTGAGGTGATACTACATCCTTCCAGAGCTTTCAGAGCAGCCTGGCTGTCAACATAGATTGTCATCTGTCTACAGGAATGTTGTATGATATAAGTTCAGTGGCTTTCAGAATGGCAAAGATTTCTACCTGAAATACACTGCACTCATCTCTAAGCCTGTAGGATTTCCTAATGTTCTGATTCTTTAAGAAGACACCAGCACCTGTGCCGATTTCCATTTTAGATCCATCTGTGAAGGTCGAGTTTCCCTCAAAGAGCAATTGACGATTATCCCAGCTAGTTCTATCAGGAATAACGACCTCTGGTACAGAACTGAACAACAGTTCCTTGACTAAGTAGTTAGATACAGTATAACCTGACTCGAAACAAAGAACTTTCGTTCGGTTCAGTCTGCCTGTGCCTAAATATGCCCGACTCATGCAGCCTTAATAGACATCTAGTTGCTGTTCCCTTTATGAATAGATCCAAAGGGAATAGAGACAGCATCACGTCTAAGGCCGCCTGAGGATTAGGGCACCAGTGATGCCTATGCTACTACATCTTTGAATTTTGTTCAAGAGACTAAGAAAGGAGACTTTATTTACCGCTTCCCACCATACTGTGCACCCGTATGTCAGAACTGATCTTACAATGGTCGTGTACATCCAGTATACTACCATTGGGTTTAGGCCCCAGCTCTTACCTACCGAGTTCCTGCAAAAGTAGTAGGCGTTAGGTCCCTTTTTTATTATCTCAACCGTATTATTTTTCCAAGATAGCTTCCTATCTAAAATGATGCCTAGAAATTTGGCTTCTAATGATAGTCCCAACTCTACTCCATTAAGTACTGGAAGTTTGAAATTATCAACCGTTTACCTCCTAGTGAATAAAACTAGCTCTGTTTTTTCAGGGTTGACCCCCAGTCCTTTGTCACTGTCCCAGGAGAAGAGGTCACCTAGAGCCGATTCCATGATTTCACTGATTGTATTAAGGTATTTGCCTGATACCAGTATAACCACGTCATCAGCGTAGGCGACAATCTTCCTACCTATTTGGTTAAATCTTTTAAGTATGACGTTGTTCGCCAGTAGCTAAAGTAAAGGGGACAACACTAAGCTAGTGGCTCAGGTGTTTTTCTGAATGTGAAGAAATCAAGAATTCTTATAGACTTACGGACTTACGGAAGGCGCTGCGAGGTCAAAGCATCACCTCCAAGCTAATAAAAAAATGAAGACATGGTAGCCTGCAGTAAATCTAGGTCTTTATAGCTTAAACCGATATAGGAGAACCAAAACTCTTCTGGGTCTTAATAGGTTTAACTTAAGAATGTTGTATATACATACTGTGCCCTAAACTCTAGACTAAATAGGTTGGATGGTATCATTCCGGACTTTTGCAGACTGTGTTTAGATGAACGGATTGTAAAGTAGGCTATAGCAAATTACTACTAAAGAAAAATGTATCAATGTTGTAGTACATAGTTAGTTTAAGTTTATTTAATAGTTTATAATATTAGATGTATAAATAACTGGTTATTTTATAAATATTAAATGATAGTAACTAAAAAAAATTTAGAATAAACTCAACTTCTTTTACATCTTTCCTTAACTAATAGGATAAAATTGATAATAGTTTTGAAAAGGAAGTAACAATGGGAGATTGGGAGGGAAAGAAAGAAAAAAACTATTATTACAAGAGTGATGAGTAATTGTTTTATAACATATGTAATAATATAATTTACTAGATTTGATTATATGTTTAGTAGTTAGATGATATGCAAACATACAGGTATGTGATGGAAATCGATTGTTCTGAAATCGATCCAGTAATTTGAAAATGTGTGTTCACAATGTCGTCACTGCTCTTTAGCTACAAGACTCTTCTACTCTTGTACTTAGGTGAGAGCT
Organism: Stomorhina lunata; assembly: GCA_933228675.1. Classification (NCBI taxonomy): domain Eukaryota; kingdom Metazoa; phylum Arthropoda; class Insecta; order Diptera; family Rhiniidae; genus Stomorhina; species Stomorhina lunata. Next base: position 28,641,171 of record OW121740.1, read on the forward strand.
GTACATCATGAGTACCTTTAATATCAAGTTTTAAGCTAATTTTGGGTGACATGGTCATTCAGCAGCAATATTTTAAATTGTTTATATCATTTGCCAAGAGATGCCCGTATTATTGATCTATCTCAACTAATCTTGCATAATGGGTATCAGCAAATTATTAATGTAATAACAACTAAATTCTGTGATGGGACTTGTTAGAATGTCCTAACATTTTAAAATATTGTCTGTAATATGGGAGCCTGATGCGAACAGAGTCAGGAAGTAGGCCGATCAAACTATTCAAAGAAGAAACCAAACTTTCAAGTCACCTAAAGGCATTTATTTCATTTTTTTCCTCTTCCTTAAAAGTACAAATTAGTAAATGTGCATGATGTTAAAAATACAATCCGTGTGGTAAGACTTGTTCTAAGGGATCAACCAGAAAACCATTCTTTGAAATATAACAAAAATATATGTACATAATAACTAAAATAAGTTTGAAAGAAAGACATTACACATATATCCAACTGATTTCGAATCATTTTATAATAATCTGCGCCATCTGTCGTGGGCTCATGCGCAACAACTTTGCTTAAGATCATAACATAAACAATAATTTATTCATTGGCGCTACCTATCTGGTATTAATTACTCCAACTTAGAAACCTCCGTCGACTCATGCACAACAACTTTGCTAATGATCATAGCATGAACAAATGCGAAGTTAACAATTTTATTAATTTTGAGTATTTTTCAGTGGCGCCACCTGTCGGAAATTGGTCATACCAACTTAGAAACCTTCGTCGCATCAAGCGCAACAACTTCTATAAAGAATATAGCATAATCAAATACACAGTTTACTATTTAATTACTGTTAAGCAATTTTCAGTGGCGCCATCTGTTTGAACTTGGTCATACCAACTTAGTAATGTTCGTCGACTCATGTGCAACAACTTTTCTTAAGGTCAAACATTCATTTTCATATATGTGAAAATTTGTTTTGTTCTCCTGAACAAAACCGGTTTTTACCTTAGGGCCCTTTCTATTTTGCGCGTCACATATATAGAAGATAAGATATTTCGTTCTAATTCAAAAAGTAATTTTGTTAAAATGGTTTAGATGGCGATTTTCCCGCCATTAATGATATGAAGGATTATTAGGGCGATCCTGCTTTGACACAATGACAATGAGATGTCAGTAAATGTTTTCATTTACACGTTGAAGAGGAATGTTGTTATATTGGGTATAAAAGTTAATAATTTTTTTTGCTTGAAAAAATTATTTTGTATAACAAAATGGTTTGGTATATTATTCAAAGTATTGCCCAACGTCAGTCATTACTTTTCCCATCTTTCAAAAGAGTTGCTTTTTTGCTCTTTCAAAAGAGTCCTTTTTTGAGGTAAATAGGATTCATTATTAGCTTATTTCTGATAGCCTGTTCTGAATTGAAGCGTATTCTAGTAAATTCGAACTACATCGATCGAAACGAATTTCAGTCAGTAGGGGCAAGGTCTGGTCTATAAGGCGGGCGAAGAAAAAATTCCCATTCACTATTTTCCAATAGTTTTCGTTTCATTGATTACTCTATTCAAACGAATAAGTTATCTTCGGTACCGACTCCAGCAGATCGTAATGCATAAACACCTTCTGATTTTACCAAATACAGGCCATTACGCTGGTGGCATGGCTATTCGACTTATGCGTTGATTTAAATGGTTGGCAGGGCTTTGCATATGACTTTTTAAATTTAAGATTATCGTAATGTATCCATTTGTATAATACGATGCGAAAATTACTTTTTTTTAGCCTTTAAGCATTATTTCTGACATGCAAAATCATTTTTGACGTCTCTCGGCTTAAATTAAAAAGGGATTTTGTTAGATTTTTGAGTTTCCTATAAATGAGACAAATATTAACCTTTCCGTATAAAACAAGCAATAACGATCCTTGCTGTTGGTTTTGTAGCTAGGGCGTCCTTACTCTTGTCGGGTTAAACGAAGTTTATTTCGTGCAACCAAAAAGAACACTAACAAGATCACTTTCCTGACCCGTGTAGCATTGAGAACTCCTTCACACTTTTAAATTCACAAATTAAATTCACTATATTCAATTTTTTAAAGACTCGACCATAAAATAAATCTTTATCCAAACTATCCCCTGATTATTACATTAAAATCAAACATCTTAAAATTTGTATTTAAACTAATATTTTTCTAATTATATGAATAGGTTAATAAACAAAGTATTTAACATTTTTTAAGGCAAAGAAAATAAAAGAAAAAAAAACTTAAATAAATCAAAAGAAAAATTATTTGATTTTTGTTTAACAAATAGTAAAGTTCAGTTTATAGATAAGTTAGAAGAAAATATATAAAAGAGATAGGAAAGAGACTGGTAGAGTTATATCGAGTATGTTTTTTTTTATATGCACATGGTACTTTTTAAATTATAACACAAGGAACTTAAAAAAGGACTTTTTAACACGATATTCTAAATATCAAAAGATAAACCACACACACACAATTCTTTAGGGGTATTTAATATAATGTATACATAAGAATATAAAGCCAACAAGACATGGAGACATGATTTCTTTACGATTATATAGAAACAAAAAATGTTAGCACCAAGAGAAGAAAGGACTCTTATTTTGGAAGCGCTGAGTAAAAGAGAAAAAGCCCCGTGATGCTCTCGATCTAAAATTGGATTAAAAACAAAAAGTATTGATTAATAAAAATAATGATCAAATGTTAAATGTCTTCGCTTACTTTTCAATAACAACAGCTGGCATTTGTACCAGTTGTACCGGTGATTTACCATCCTTTAAGGCCTGTGTTAAATTCAATATTTGTCCCCTCATTACCGACATCTGTCGCTCGAAGAGACTTTTATCAAATCCCTTGTCTTGTTGAAATAAATAATATAAATCTGTACACATTTCTTCGACGAAATTCATATCAGATAATTGTGGCAGTACTAATTGTTTTATTTCCTCACTAAATGGCACTTTAGCTTGTGGCAACCAGGCCCAATGGTAGGGGTAGGCTCGCCAAGAATCGGGATGTTTAAAGGGAAACGCTAGACCATTGTCAATGGCAGCTATTCTTAGTTCTGGATTATCGACCACATTCCAATCGTTAGGTGTTTTTGCAGCAGTTCCACATTCAGTAGCATTTATATCGCCCGAGTTGCTGCCAGTACTGCTGCCACTGAAGCTCGATCCTGAAGGTGTCATCGATGTTGCAACATCTATTAGTTTCTCATTTCTATTTTCATTTTGGTCTAGCATCAGATCCGTGCTATTTATAATAGTTTCGGATTTTAATTCATTTTGACTGGATGCTAATGATTGGCCACCGGTTCCATTGACTTTTTTGGTTATCTTCGGTTGGCTGTATTTGATGAGCCAATTGTCATTGCCACGATCTGTGTTGCGTATGATGTAATCGAGTACAACTAAACGTTCAAACTGAATTTGAAACGATTTATTTAGGCCGGGTGAAAGGGGTTCCTGTTCGAAACGTCTCAACCAGAAATCAGCATCTTTGTAGCCTTCAACGAAGACTTGAAAGGAACCAGTCTAAAATTAATGAAAAGGAAATTAATTAATTATTTTTTTTTTACAGACTCTTTCGAGATCAAAACAGTTTGAAAAAAGAAAAAGGATATATCTTTCTATAGAAATTTTGTCCTATCGTCAACTTTTCTATAGAAATGTTGTCCTATCGTCAACTTTTCTATAGAAATGTTGTCCTATCGTCAACTTTTCTATAGAAATGTTGTCCTATCGTCAACTTTTCTATAGAAATGTTGTCCTATCGTCAACTTTTCTATAGAAATGTTGTCCTATCGTCAATTTTTCTATAGAAATGTTGTCCTATCGTCAACTTTTCTATAGAAATGTTGTCCTATCGTCAACTTTTCTATAGAAATGTTGTCCTATCGTCAACTTTTCTATAGAAATGTTGTCCTATCGTCAACTTTTCTATAGAAATGTTGTCCTATCGTCAACTTTTCTATAGAAATGTTGTCCTATCGCCTACTTTTCTATAGAAATGTTGTCCTATCGTCAACTTTTCTATAGCAGTTTTGCCCTATCGTCAACTTTTTTATAGAAATGTTGTCCTATCGTCAACTTTTCTATATAAATGTTGTACTATCTTCAACTTTTCTATAGATATGTTGCCCTATCGTCAACTTTTCTATAGAAATGTTGTCCTATCGTCAACTTTTCTATAGAAATGTTGTCCTATCGTCAACTTTTCTATAGAAATGTTGTCCTATCGTCAACTTTTCTATAGAAATGTTGTCCTATCGTCAACTTTTCTATAGAAATGTTGTCCTATCGTCAACTTTTCTATAGAAATGTTGTCCTATCGTCAACTTTTCTATAGAAATGTTGTCCTATCGTCAACTTTTCTATAGAAATATTGTCTTATCGTCAACTTTTCTATAGAAATGTTGTAATATCGTCAACTTATCTAAAGAAATGTTGTCCTATCTTCAGCTTTTCGATAGAAATGTTGACCTATCGAAAACTTTTCAATAGAACTATTATTATGATTTAAAGTGAAAAAAAAATTCCATATTTTTATAAATAATTTTTTACCTTTAATGGCAAACTCATACGATTAAATCTCGCCGAAGGATAATGTTCCTTTATCCTTCTCTTCAGTTTGGCCTTTTGACGATCGATACGCGCATAATTGAATGTTTCGGCTACCAAACGAACAACACGTGTTTTCGGTACGACATTTAGATTTAGTTTACGATCGACTAAACTGGCGCCAGCTTCCGAGAGGTATCTGAAATAAATATACAGACAATTTTAGTTGATTTAATTGAAATATCTGAAAAGAATAAGAACATACCCCTGATTTGGTATCAAACAGGCTCTACCAAAACAACAAGGACAGCATAGTTTATGCATCCATTTGGTCCACTTGGGGTTAAGGCGTCCATAGGGTTCTTCGTCTTTAGGTTTGAAAACAGCCAGGATTTTCTGTGACATAAGGAAAGAAAAAACATTTTTTAATTAATATATTTATGATAAAAAATGGGACATAGGATTATTTAATGAAATTGAAACCATAAGTATTTACAATTTATAATATTTAAAGATCATTATAGGTTATCAAAATATAATATTTAAAAATATTACTCATCTTTTAATAGACCCAAAATTACTCGGCTTAAGTACAGATATTTTGCTACTGAAGTCATAAGTCTCATATTTAAATACTTTAGAGTATTTTTGTTTGTAATTAAACAAATTACTTAATAAAGTACTTATATTATGAAATTTCAAATGAATATTTAAAAATTTGTTTGACTTTCATCCAAAAGTTTAACAAATAAAATCTCGATTGTTAAACTTCCCCGTAACGAAGTCTTGTTTTATTGAGTTAATATAAGCTTTAGTATTAAGCAAAAGCATTTTTATGGTTTTGAAAAATGTTTGCTATAAGTCAGAATATCATAAAGCTAAAATCTAATAATAAAATCATAACCAAAAAATGTTTTCCTATAGACATTTAAATCAAGTTTCAAAAGGTCCAGAACCAAGAGCCATGATTTTCTAGTTCTGTATAGGAATTGATCAAGATTCTGGGAAACCAAAGTCACCAACATCAGACCAAAAGAGTTTGATGTTAGACTTTAAAACAGGGGTGGGCACGCATGAGATCAATGAGAGACATGGTAAATAGTTTGTCCTCAAGAGCTTAAAATGCTTATTTGAGCCATCCAGAAGCCTCAACAAATATGAATTTTTTTTAACACTTATGTATGTTCGATAGATCAGATAAATCGTGAAGAAAAGATGCACCTAGATGAAAAAACGTTCGACTTGAGAGGGCCTGACAGTGACAAAGAAGTTGGGAAATTGTCTCAAAGCTCATCAAAAGCTGCAATGGCCAAACCCTCTGGCTAAACTCCAGAGAAAGGCCCCATCAGCGCAGAAAGGCGATCCTAAACTACAACGATCTGCGGTAGACCACTCGTTAAGCCAGCAGCCTGGGACAAAGCGCCCGAAGCCGCCTCTTAGAATTGATAGATACTTCAGTAAGATTGCCAAGGGCAAACTCGTGGAGGCTGTCATAGACAGGGGTAATCCTGATGGTTTGATCCCTGATGAAAGGTGGGATATCATCCAGGTCAAACTGGTGAGGGTGTTCTTCAATGTTCCTAAAGACAATCCTGGACCCCTTCCCCAGACTGCGACGACGCTGGTTGGTACCAGGGTCTTGTGAAATTTATGGCATGCCAAAATGGGAGGACTATGTTTCTTTTAAGAGAGACAGTCAAACTCATTGAAGGTATATAGGAAGGAGCTAGACTTGATGTGGTTTCTCGGTTATACTCACAATTCAAATAAAATTATCTATTATATCGGTTTTACTTACCCCCGATGAGTTTTTAACAAAATATGAACCACTGCTGCCCTGATAAATACGTTCCGGCATGATACCATGCTCAATGGCAGACTCCACCTGAACAACTATTTCGGTAAAAATGGGATCATCTGAAAGAATAAAAGAAAAAAAGACGTAAGTATAAATGGAGGTATATATATTTCAAAAATAAAAGAAATTTACTAAAGAAATTAGTTCTTAATATTACTAAGCGACCGCTAGGTCTTTTGAAATTTTGTCTTTTGTAAAAAAACTCAAAAGGACATAACATTTTTGTGGCCTTAATAAAACTGAAACTAAAAAACTAAAGTACTAGTTCATAACTTAAAAGTATGTAAGAAACGTTTTAGGTAGGAATTGTATTAAAATATTAATGAAAAGAAGACGCAATTTATCCAAACCAATTATAAACTAATACTAAAAATGTTATTTTTAACTTTTCAGGCGATTCAAACATATATACGAGGGTAGGTTGAAAAGTACATGTTCTTTTGATTTTTACATGTTCTTTTGATTTTTACACAGAAATTAATATTTTTAAATACGAATATTTCAAAAAGTAATAAATGGTGCGGAGGAAGGCGTCTTTGGAATTATCAATTGTGCGGTTTTGTCAGTCACAATGTCGCAGAGGTCGAGTGAGCATCGCGTGTTCGTGGTGGAGACATTTTTTAAGAGTAATGATTCTTACGTAATTGATCGTCGGCAATTTTGTTCAAAGTTTGGTATTCGGCAAATACGTGATGGACCGAGTGTAAATTTAATTCGTTTGTGGTTGCAGAGATGGGGAGACTGCACACACAGCCAGAGTTTCGATGAATTTGCTTCGGGAAAATTTCCAACAAAAACTGATCAGTCGATTTGGGAACATTTCATTACCAATGGTGTGGTATAATAAACAATAACTAAATTGGCCCTTTTGACCAATAATTCATAATTAATTTCTTATTAACCTCCATATTTTCGTAGTATCATGGATTCGTTGGCTTACTTTTTCGATGAAGTCACATACGAAGGTGAAGAGATGGATACTCCAGCTGCCGAGATGACGCCACATTTCTAATTGGTCGCCTGAGCCGATAACTTTGGGGATCACGAAGCCGACGGTTTCGTCCGATTCCGTTCCGGGAACGGTTTCTGCTACACTGATGTCCGTGGGGGTCTCAAAGCCGACGGCTCAAAATGGATCGGTTTAAAAATCTGAAACATGCAGATCGGATTCGGCATGTCTTGATTTTCGGCTATTGCTCTTGGTCACTCCCATATGACCAATAACTGTCCGACGCTGCATGATAACGCCACTAAAAACCCAAAGCGATCAAACCAACGAAAGAAAACCAGCCCTCCGTTATCTCGTCCAATGCCAGCCGTGGTTCAAATCCCCGTACGCCCTACTTTACGGGTCAAAATCGTTGTGGGCAAGCGGGAAGTTGATGTCCGGGCCGTGCTAGACTTTTGCTGTAGTCACAGCTACGTGTGCGAGCAGCTTATTCGTCAAATGAATGGACCGGTCAGTAAGGTTAATCGGGACACTTATTGTCGTCTTGAAATCCGTTCGACGTACGATCCTGGGCAAAAAATAACCCTGAACGCAAAGGTCACGACTATGAAAGGGGTAAAAACACCTCTGGAAGACGTTGCGCCGTCAATTCGTGACCACATTTCTGTCTTTTTATTTTATATATTTTTAATTCACGCACAAATAAGCGTGTGATGAATATCACGAGGTAACTGACCACAAGCTTGGCATATGTTGGGGACTGCACGGTCTATGCGGAACCAAAAGATGATTAGTCTGTTGCTCCATCTCGATCTTAGTTGAGCCAGAACGACTCTTGTTTTCCGCGGCTCCCTCTTATGCAACATTCGTGCGATAAATGAAATCGCGGAGTTGGTGGCGCTTACACGTACAAGGTTTGATCTAAAGGATCAAGTACATTTCTTCGTATGCTATCCTCATACACACGAAAATCTTTCCTGATAAGCCTCTAAAGCTCTTCTAGCATAATATTGTGTTTCTTTACTGGAAGGATCTTTGTTTCTTCGTGAAGATGATGTGGGAAGTTAATTTCTAGGCAGCCTGTTTTTGTTCTTACGCTGACCACAACGCCACTTACCGAACTATCGCTTTATAGGTAGTCACCAAGGTTTCTTTGTCTGTTTCCCAAATACTGACGGCTAGTGCTCTAAGTACCTTATTTCTACAACGAAATTTGCGAGATAGGCTGACGAAATAAACAGGTTATCAAATGTGACTGCCAGGATTTTCGAGTGGTTCACGGCCGGAATTGGTACATCATCGATTTCGAATCCAAGCTGTAGGCTTACTTCTTTAGTCCAGATGGTAAATAGGGTCGCTGAAGATTTAGTTGGCTGTATCTTCAGGTTACGTTCAGTGAAGAAATTGTGGATGATATTGAGATAACGATTTGGTAGTCTGTTAATATATTGTAAAATGACTCCTGCCAAAATTTCTGTTGTCATTTCAACAAGACGGGAAATTCAAAAGAAAACGGACTTATTGACCCGCCCTCGTATAACGTATCCGTATACATATTCTTTATTTTAATAAAAAAAGTGTCTTAAATAAAAAATCAGGAGGTCAATCCCGTAGGAGATATAGGAAATAATGAAGTTATTTTGACCAATTTCAATATGGTAAAAAAAAGATGGCGGGAAATGAAGACCTATAATAGTTAAATTATAGTTAGAATAATTTTAGAAAATTCTGTCCTCTAAATTTTAAGATTTCCAAGTCGTTCCGGTGCAAAGAACCGACAACCGTTGAAACTAAAAAAAGCTAATATATGGCGGTGGTGTAAGGTTATTTTCCTCAGATTGCTATTTTTTCAGTTATATCACTATTTATAAAAACGACCTCTATAAACATATTGTTTGTATATAGCACATAATTATCATTTAGCTAGAACTGGGGAATCCTTTTGTCTCCTTTCAAACTTTCACTTTGTTGCTATACATAACAAATTACAAATTTTTCCTTTGATTGTTGAAAAACAAAAATTACCATTAAATTGCGTTGTATTTCGTGATGCCTCCACATAGTCATACGAATCATTACTCTTTAAGGATATTATATCCATATTTTAATCCGAAATAGAAATCTTTTATTCCGTAACAATTACGCGTATCAAGGTATGATGCACTTTTATTTGGTATAATTTGTAAACTGAAATTTTCTTGTAAGTTTACGTTGGATTTTTTTCTTTATTATTTAGATGTTTTTGTTGTTGTATGTACGAGTGAGTACTTTGTTAGTCTGCTGGTACTTGATACGTATGATGATGATTAACCTCGTTTCTTTTCGTTTTTTTTGCTTGCGCTCATACGTAGGCATTACATAGTAAGGTGGTAATTTTTTAGGGGCATTTGGAAAAAAACGTTTTATCGTTAAAAATTACGAGAATTCCTAAATATGAAAAATATAAAATCTTTTTTAATACTTTAATTAACAGTCAACAGCCAAAATTAAATTCAAGTTTAATAAAAAAATGTTTATGTGGTATGGTCCCCTTAATAGAAAAACACCCGAAATTTTAACACCCTTATTCATAAACAAAAAATAAACTTATGACAAACATAAAAATTAAGTTCTTCATATAAAATTCCTACAATAAGTTATCTGTTCAACAGCGTTTGTAAGTTTAAAAGAAAGCTTTATAAATCGAAAATATGTTATTATGAAGCAATACTACAATAGGTCGCTTTTAAGAAGTGAGATTCAATAAATAGTGCACGAACAAGTTACTATAACTTTTGATAGAGTCAACCAATTTCAATAGGAAAAAAGTTTTGTAATGTATCAAAACTTTTTGTTATTTTAAAAATATTTTTTTTCCCATTAGGGTTTTTATAGAGGTTTCAGTAGTTTTCTTTCTGTTTATGGACCACTTTATTCTTAAATTAGAAATGCCTTGTCCTTTTGTGTCCTTCATTATTATTTTTACGAGGGCCCAATATCTCTCAATTGGTCTGAGTTCTGGGCAGTTAGACGGATTTGCTTCTTTTGGCACTAAAACGAAATTATTATTTTGATATAAAGTTTAACTAAAAATGGGAAATTTTGAAAAATTTCCATAAAATGCGAAATTTTGAAAAATTTTATAAAATGAGAAATTTTGAAAACTTCTCACAAAAATGGAAATTTTTCAAAATTACCCATAAAAATGGGAAATTTTGAAAATTTCCCACAAAATAAAAAAATTTTAAAAATAGCCATAAAAATGGGAAAATTCTAAAATTACCCATAAAATGGAAAATTTTGAAAAAGTCCGATAAAAATTTAAAGTTTTAAAAATTTTTCATAAAAATGTGAAATTTTTAAGACGAAAATATTTTAAATGGAAAATTTTCTTAAAAAAATGCCAAATTTTGAAAATTTTCTAAAAAGGAAAGTTTTCAAAATTTCCTTAAAAAGAGGAAAAATTTAAAAAATTTCATTAAAAAATGGGAAGTTTAATGGAAATTTGAAAAATTTCCTATTTTTGACGGAAATTTTGAAAATGGCGCATTTTTATAGTAAATTTAAAAAATTTTCGATTTTTATATGAAATTTTGAAAATTTTCGTCTTTTATAGGAAATTTTGAAAATATCCCATAAAAATTTCAAATTTTGAAAATTTTTTAAAAAAATCGAAGTTTTGAAAATTTCCTAAAAAAGGAAAATTTAAAAAAATTTCCTTACAAATGGAAAAATATTTTAAATTTCCCAATAAAATGCCAAATTTCCTAAAAAAGGAAAATTTTAAAAATTTATAAAAAAAAGGAAAATTTAAAAAATTTCCTTAAAAAATGGGTAGTTTTGAAAATTTCCAACTTTTAAAGGAAATTTTAAAAATTTCCTATTTTATAGTGAATTTCAAAAATTTTCGATTTTTATAGGAAATTTTGAAAATTTTCGTTTTTTATAGGAAATTTTGAAAGTATCCATTTTTATGGGCAATTTTCAGGGAAATTTTTAAAATTTCCCATAAAAATGGCAAATTTTGAAAATTTTCTAAAATAGGGGAATTTTTAAAATTTCCTAAAAAAGGAAAATTGTGAAAATTTAAAAAAAAAATTTAAATTTCTTTAAAAATTGGAAATTTTTAAAATTTCTCGTTAAAATGTCAAATTTTTAAAATTTTCTAATAAAGGGACATTTTGAAAATTTTCTAAAAAGGGGGAATTCTTAAAATTTCCTAAAAAAGGGGAATTGTGAAAATTTTTTAAAAAAAAAGGAAAATTTCCTTAAAAAATGTGAAGTTTTAAAAATTTCCCATTTTTAAGAAAACTTCAAAAATTTGCTATTTTTAAAGTAAATTTTGAAAATGTCATATTTTATAGGAAATTTGAAAAATTTTCGCTTTTACAGAAAATTTTTGTTTTTTATAGGAAATTTTAAATATTATCCATTTTTATGGGCAATTTTCAATGGGAAATTCTTAAAATTTCGCCTATAAATGGCAAATTTTGAAAATTTTCTAAAAAAAAGGAAAATATTTAAAATTTCCTAAAAAAGGAAAATTTTGAAAATTTCCTACAAAAGGAAAATTTGAAAATTTCCTAAAAAAAAGAAAATTTTTAAAAATTTCCTTAAAAATGGGAAATTTTTAAAATTTCCCATTAAAATGGCAAATTTTGAAATTTTTCTAAAAAAAGGGACATTTTGAAAATTTCCTAACAGAAGGGGGATTTTTAAATTTCTACGGGAAATTTAGTTTTTTTTCCATTTTATAGGAAATTTTCAAAATTTCCCATTTTTATGAGAAAATTTAAAATTTTTCCATTTTTATAGGAAAATTTTTTATAAATGTAGGAAACCTTTTTATAACTATATAATGTAAGTACAACTATTCTTCTATAGAGAATACTTTTGTATAACAGTTATCATTTTTAGAATATTTTTGTATTACTGTTGTCCTATAGAGAATACTTTTTTATAACAGTTATCCTAATGTGAATACTTTCGTATGACAGTTATTCTATAGAGAATACTTTTGTATAATAGTTTTCCTATATAGAATACTTCTGTGTGTTATTATTATTTTTTTTTTTTAGAGAACACTTCATTATGTTTTTCTTTAGAAATTATGTTAGAACCACTTTCATGTAAAAGTTTTCCTATATAGAGTATAATTTTATGGCACATTTCCTATTGATAAAGCGTTTGTTAGGGAGTTTTTAATAAAAAAAAAAATTAGTCATTATTACAAGAAAAATAAAATTCCTGCTCTAAAAAAGAAATTTTAAAAGATATTGCTCAAAAATTGCTTATTATTAGATTTAAATCACAAAATAAAAAGCCGTCATTGGTTGATATAATATTAAGTATAAATAATCGGCACATATTGAGCGATAATATAAATCAAATATACCCAAAATGAATTGAGCAAAAAAATATAAATCAAAAATACCAGGTATAATTTGAGCGAAAAAATATTAAACAAAAATAACAGTTATTTTTGCCTGAAATAATAATATGCACAAAACAAAATAACTTTTATTTCAATAAAAAAAAAATAAAAATCAAAAAGTAACTGTTATTTTCTGAGTTTTATTACAAATGTCATAACCAGGGACTGTAACCTATAATTAATTGATATTAACTGTAAATCTGTATTAATCATAAAAAATAATAAGATTTATAATAAATCACAGAACACCACCCACCTTTAAATTCAAAATTTTCATTAAAACTAAAATCTTCCGGGTAATTGTCGTAAAATAAAGGATTTATATAAAATATGCTACAATCACTTAAATGTTGGTTAATTGGTGACATAATGAAAACTAAAACTCCAAAAAAATTAAAAGAAAAAACTAACTTTGATAGCAACAAATTAAAAATAACAAACAAATTATTACTAAATTTGTTTAAAGGTTGAAAGAAAATTTGCATTTTGAAGCGATAAAAATGGTTTAATGTATCCCATTGCTTCCCAAAATGTAAGTTAGTGTTGAATGTTGTGTTGTTTGAAAAGTTATTTCGTTTTTCGACAAATGATTTAATTCTATTATTTTGGATCCAACTTCATATTTTGGCGTATAATTATTAAATGTGCGTTGCTATACTGACTGAAAGTTGTCGAAACCTATTAGTTTGGCAACATAAACTTACACAAATTCTTAAGGGGACAATTGACACAATTACATGAAGCTTGTAAAATATCCAAAACCACGGAACTATTGATTGTTGCTCCAGATTCAATGGGCCTCAGTATATTAATGTTGTATTCATTAAGTTCATCAAAACTATCCAAATCATCATTTTTGCTGGATCCGTAGGTATAATGTCCGGCAGTGCACTGACATCCACTTAATAAAATTTCTCGTTTTTTAGAATTTTGGTAAGGTTTCCAATTAGGTACAGAATCCAGAGAGATTTGACTCATTTACATCTGGTGCCTTGATGTGAGTGAGGCAGGCGTAAAATTTTTTAAGTTGCTTGTTTTTTAATTCCAAAGAATTTTTGTTATTTATGAATTTTGGTAATATTTAAGAAAACACAAAATTTTGAGAAACAAACAGAAAAAATAAAACTTGAGTGTGTTTTCAAGTAATTTTGAATTTTTATTATTTTAAGCGATTTATAGAATTTTCCATTGAAAATGTATTAACAAATTTAATATTCAAATATCAGGAAAGTAACTTTTTTATAGGAAAGTATAACTTTTTTTATAGGAAAGTATAACGTTTTTTTATAGGAAAGTATAGTTATCGATAACTTTTATATAGAAAAGTAAAGTTATCGATAACTTTTTTAAAAGAAATGTCAAGTTATCAATAAATTTTCTATAGAAAAGTAAAGTTATCGGTAACTTTTCTATAGAAAAGTAAAATTATCGATAACATTTTTATAGAAAAGTAAAGTTATCGATAACTTTTTTATAGAAAATTAAAGTTATCGATAACTTTTTTAATAGAAAAGTAAAGTTATCGATAACTTTTTTATAGAAAAGTCAAGTTATCGATAACTTTTCTATAGAAAAGTAAACTTATCGATAACTTTTCTATAGAAAAGTTATCGATAACATTTTTATAGAAAAGTAAAGTTATCGATAACTTTTCTATAGAAAAGTAAAGTTATCGATAACTTTTCTATAGAAAAGTAAAGTTATCGATAACTTTTCTATAAAAAAGCAAAGTTATCGATAACTTTTCTATAGAAAAGAAAAGTTATCGATAACTTTTATATAGAAAAGCAATGTTATCGATAACTTTTCTATAAAAAGTAAAGTTATTTTAACATTACTTTTCTATAGAAAAGTAATGTTATCGATAACTTTTCTATAGAAAAGTATAGTTAACGATAACTTTTCTATAGAAAAGTAAAGCTATCGATAAATTTTATATAGAAAAGTAAAGTTATCGGGAACTTTTCTATAAAAAGTAAAGTTATCGATAACTTTTCTATAGAAAAGTAAAGTTGTCGATAGCTTTTCTATAGAAAAGTAAAGTTAACGATAACTTTTCTATAAAAAGTAAAGTTATCGATAACTTTTATATAGAAAAGTAAAGTTATCGATAGATATTCTATAGAAAAGTCAAGTTATCGATATCCTTTCTACAGAAAAGTAAAGTTGTCGATAACTTTTCTATATAAAAGTAAAGTTATCGATAACTTTTCTATAGAATAGTAAGTTATCGATAACTTTTTTTTATAGAAAAGTAAAGTTATCGATAACTTTTCTATAGAAAAGTAAAGTTATCGATTACTTTTCTATAGAAAATTAAATTTATCGATAAATTTTGCATAGAAAAGTCAAGTTATCGATAACTTTTCTATAGAAAAGTATAGTTATCGATAACTTTTCTATAGAAAAGTAAAGTTATCGAAAACTTTTCTATAGAAAAGTAAAGTTATCAATAACCTTTCTCGAGAAAAATAAAGTTATCGATAACTTTGTCTAGTAAAAACAGGTTTACGTTCTTTTTTTTATAGACAAAAACGAAAACAAAACAAACCAGCTGCTTACAACCCTTAAGCTTTTTAAGTTTAGAAAAAGCTCTGTATGGTTTATTTATTTCAACCCTTAACAAATAAATAAGCTTAACATATGTTAAGAAATTCGGTCTAACTAAGCCAATATTTAACGAATTAAAAATGAAACTTCTATGAAAAATCTAAAGAGCTAAACTTTTATTTATCAAATATTTCAGTAATATGAGCTTAATCCTTTTAAACTTTCAGTTATAAGGATAAAAGCTTTAATTACTTGCTCTGGCATAAAAATTATTTATGTTTTGTCCATTTTGTAGAATATGCCCGGGTAGCTCAGACGGTAGAGCGTTGGACTTTTAATCCAACGGTCCAGGGTTCAAGTCCCTGCTCGGGCGTTTATAATAATTTTTAAATATGTAATAAAATTTTAATAAACATCTAAATGAGTATTATTGAAAAGTAATTTTATATTTTAATATTAACTTTTTTATATGCAAAAATAAAAAAAAGTACATTTTTTTTAATTTCAATACAAACGATAAGCGAATCAGTCATTAGTGGGCATTAGTGGCAATAATTGATAACAATGAATTCCGTATGATGTTTATTTGTGTTCGAAAGCTAGGATATAGATTTTGATTATATGATATAAAGAAACTTTTGTTTAATTTAAATAGCTTTGTTTCTGCGAAGCCGTCCGGACTTAGTTATAATAAATATTTTCAAAAAATTACATTTAATTTTGCGTTACAATTATTAATGAATAAGAGATATGACCGAATGTTATAACTATGTATTACACAAATAAATTATGAAAATTTATAGAATTTTAAATAAAGAATTACATACTTTTATTTTAATAATTCTAGGTTTATTAAAAAAGCGTTTATATATGAGCATTGCCTTTTATGTTTAGGTATTAGAAAAAATAAATATTTATCTACGAAAATGTTTCTATTGCCCCCACATGCATTTTGAAGGCATCAATTGCTTTATCAGTTAACCTCGCAAATTATTTTTTAAGTTCTCAAATAAAAAGATGTACTTGCTCCATCGTAATCAAACTACAAACAAGTGACGCTCTGGAAGATGAAATTTTGTAAAAAGAGCGGAAATCTGACGAAGTTCTAGAGTTGGACAATCATATTCCATTATTAATTCCTATATCTATACTTTACATTTTTATCAATCAAACTGTGTTTTTAAGCCAATTTAATTCCTAACCTTAAATTTGCCCATTCTTGATATAGAAAATTGATGTTATCGACATATTGAGTATAGAAAGGTCAAAAATCAAACTCCTACAGGAAAAAAAGAAAATCAAAGTTATCGATAACTTTTGTATAGCAAATCAAAGATATTGATAACTTTTCGGTAGAAAATAAAAGTTATCGAAAACTTTTCTAAAAAAAAATCGACAGAAAATCAAAATTATCGATAATTTTTACCTAGAAACTCAAAATTTTCATAACTTTTTTTATTGATAATCAAGGTAATCGATAACTTTTCTATAGAAAATTAAAGATATCGATAACTTTTTCATAGAAAATCAAAGTTATTCATTATTTTTTTTTATAAGATAAAAGTTACCTACAACTTTTTCATCTAAAATTAAAGTTATATACAACCTTTTTTTGAAAATCATAGTTATCGGTAGCTTTTATGTAGAAAATCGAAGTTATCGATTACTTTTCTATAGAAAATCTAATTTATCAATAACTTTTCTATAGAAAATCTATAGTACGATAACTTTTCAACAGAAAATCTAAATAATCGATAACTAATCTATAGAAAATCAAACTTGCCGATAACTTTTCTATAAAAAAACAAAGTCATCGATAACTTTTCTATAGAAAATCAAACGTATTGAAAACATTTTAATAGAAAATAAAAGATATCGATAACTTTTCTACGGAAAGTCGATAACATTTCTATAGAAAATTAAAGTTATCGACAACTTTTCTATAGAAAATCAATGTAATCGATAACTTTTCAATAGAAAATCAAACGTATTGATAACATTTCTATAAAAAATAAAAGATATCGATAACGTTTCTACGAAAAATCGAAGTTATCGATAGCATTTCTATAGAAAATCAAAGTTATCGACAACTTTTCTGTAGAAAATCAATGTAATCGATAACTTTTCTATAGAAAATCAAACGTATCGACAACTTTTTTATAAAAAACGAAAGTTATCGATAACTTTTCTACAGAAAATCAAAGTTATCGATAACTTTTCTAAAGAAAATCACTGTTATCGATAACATTTCTATAGAAAATAAATGTTAATCATATTTTTTCTATAGAAAATCAAAGTTATCGATAACTTTTCTATGGAAAATCAAAGTTATCGATAACTTTTCTGTAGAAAATCAAAATTATCGACAACTTTTCGTAGAAAGCTATCTATAACTTTTTTGAAAAAAAAAAAAAATCCTAGTTTTCGATAACTTTTTTTACAGAAAATCAAAGTTATTGTTATCATAATAATAGAAAATCATTTTTCTAAATTAAATGAAAGTTATGATAGAATTTCTATTTAGAAAATAGCAGTTTCAATAGCTCATGTCTTTTTGAATGTGAAATAAATCAATTCCGCATTTTGCTTCATAGAAAAGTTAAATAAAAATTTTATTTCGCAATAAAACCACTTTCCATTTCCAAAGTATAACTCAATGAATTTTTTTGTTTAATCAATATTTAATAAATTTCTTCAATTAAACAGTGTTATTTGTTGAAACAAAAATAAAGTAACTGATTTAGCTTTTTGTAATGTTTTAGAGCTGTTAAAATTTGTCGAAATTTTTAGAAGATAAAACCATTTCAACCGTTTCAATTGTTGACATGTCTCTAAATTTTCAATTACAGTTTTTTTTTTTAGAAATTTTTAGTTACCAATAATTTTTCTCAAGAAAATCAAAGTTAAAAAATCAAAAACTATACCTGATTTCAAAACCTTATACAATTTATTAACATTCTACCATAAATTTATTAGATAAATCACTTTATTTGTTCTATTAAAATCTATTTTATCTCCTAAAGATTCTATGGTTTCAAGACTTTAACTTAGAAACAAAGGCGTTATATGGAAACAAAAACATTAATTGTTGACATACTAACAATTCTATACCAACACATCCAATGAAGTATATGTACCATACATATCATATCACACATGTACCAACTAGACCACCAATATACATTTGCAGAGATAAGAAGTAAGCCAAGCATTTGAATGGCTTCTCTTCTTTAAAATAATTTGCATTTTCAATAAAAATAAAAGTAACATTTTTTGTACTCCAACACTTACCCATAAATGTATTGCAGGGCATATCAAAATGAGCACTACCACCAGCTCCACCACCGCCCAACAATGGTTGGGATTCCCTGTTATCTGTGCCATGATCCATAATACTTGAACATTCAAAGTCTACTTCAGGAACTAAACAGATTTCATCGGTATCATCATGATACGAATCCTGACGTAAATGCGTTGGTAATATATTACTGCTAAATAATCTTGGAGCTGCTGTTGAGGATGATGATGACTGGATATTATTTGTAGTAGAGGCTGTCGCGTAATTTTGTTGACGTCGCGGCGCAGGTGAATTTGTATGACTGTTACCGTTTGACTTTTGAGAGTTACTGCTAGTGTAATGTTGTTGTTGACTATTTGAGGTCTTAATAATTTCATCTACATTCGTTTGAGAACCAGCAGCAACAGCAACAATATCGTCTAACCCATTAACAATACCAATAACACTACTACCATTACTCAAAGAGTGAGATGTTGTTAATAGACTAGTGTCGTGAGTATCTAGTAGCGATGACGCTGTTTTCGTCGGACTCATCATCGTATTCGTAGTTGTTTTTGCATTTGCCACATTTGCAGGTTGTTTGATATTTGTTGCTATTATTTGTGAATTTACATGACCATTGTGTATAAAGTTTGGTTCCGTGTTTGCTGCTGCTGCTATTAAATGATTGTGGGTGCCAAAAAAATCTTGTTCATCAAAAGCTAAAACTGTTTGTTGCACTACGGCCTCAATGTTATCGTTATTTTTTCGTTTACCCGCTGCTTCATTATCACTTTCTTCGTAATCATCAACATCATAATCATCCTCTGCCTCACCAACGACGTCGTTGTCGTCGTCTTTTAATGATAAGAGCATTGGTTCTTCATGTTTGTTATTCTTTGGTTTTCTACGTTTCTTTTTGTTGAGTCCAATAGTGTTTATCTGTTGGGGAAAAAGTTCAAAACAATTAACAATAGCCATAAATAACAACAACAAATTAAAATATATTTTTAAAAGAAATTTTTTGAACAGAGAATTTAAGTTATCGCCTAGTTTTCAAAAGAAAATCTAAGTGATTCATAATTTAGATATGGAAAATTAAAGTTATTGACAACTTCCTGAAGAAAAATTTAAGTAATTGTAATTGAACTAAAAAAACGCAATGTTATAGATAACTTTTCCTTAGGGAATCTAAGTTATCGATAGCCTTTCTTTAAAGTTATTGACAACTCTCTATGAAAATCAATTTCATAGAGAACTTGAGTTATATACATATGTATAACTTTTTTTCTTACAAAAACAAAATAATCGATAACTATAATTGTTCTAGATGATTTATCAAAAAAAAAAACTTAAGTTTTCGATAATTTTTCAACAGAGAATCAAAGTTATCGATAACTTTTCCGTAAAAACTTTAAGTTTTTAATCACATTTATATAAAAAATCAGTCTTTTCGATAACTTTTCTGTTGAAAATTATAGCTATAGATTGTATTTTTACAAAAAAAAAAAAGTTATCGAAATTTTTTCATAAGAAATCAATGTTTTGATAACTTTTTCATAGAAAATCAAAGTTATCGATAAGTTTTCCATAGAAAATTTAAATTCTCGATAACTTTTCTATAGAAAATCACAGTTAGCGATAACTTTTCCATCGAAAATTAAAGTTATCGAAAACATTTTTAAAGAAAATCAAGCTTTTGATAACTTATAAATAACTGTTTTATAATATACTAATTTACTAATAACTTTTCCACACTAAATTAAAGTTAATGATAACTTTTCCACAAAATTTCAATGTCATCGATAAATTTTTCGTATGAAAGGAAAGGTTATAGATAACTGGCTGTCTTCATGAATTCAACATCAGCAATACTTTGCCGCAGTTATTTCAATGAGGAAAATTGAGGAAAGTTAGAAAGATATTTTGTAGTACGTTCTCATGATACAATCGGTCTATAAATGACAGAGATATAATGATTTACATTTTCGAGCGCCATAAATCTATCCCACAAACCAAAAGCTTCTTCTCCTTAAAAGAGCTTGTGAATGAAAGCAATTGTAAGGGCTTAAGGGGAAAAACGGTCTTTTGTACTTGATCTAGACTTGTTCCTTACCTTTTCTTAATTTGTAAGAAAAACAAGTATGAGTGTTAAATTCTATTGTGCCGAATCTTATATATTCACCATCAAATTGTTTTAAATTTAGTAACATACTGTGTGGTATTTGTGCAAAATTAAGTGGCCATAGCTGTCATAGTTTGTAACTTATTAGCGTTCATGGCACTTAAGTGGTTTTCATGAGTGATTTTTATATGAAAGGCTGCCTGATAGCCATAAAAAACTAATTAGCACCAAATTTTAGGATAACTTGATATCTATTAGCTTTTAACTGGTTTCCGAGCAAGAATTTGTATGGGAGCTATAGCCAAATATGGCCCGATTTTCAAATAATTTCACACACTCATTGCCAGTTATAAAAAAACTGATCTGTACCAAATTCTAGAATTACATCTACAATAATTTGATATTTATTGGCATTTAACTGGTTTACGATGGCAGATTTATATGAGAGCTATGGTCAAATGTGAACCGATGAACATAAAATTTGATATACTGACCAATGTTTGAAAAAAAGTTCTCTGTTCCAAAGTAACTATTTATTATAATTTGATTTAATCTATTAGTATTTAAGCGATGGCCGGGACGTTGTTATATTGGAGCTATAGTCAAAGGTGAACTGAATTCGATCAATTTTAATACTAATATTTTTTGAAACACTGTAAATATGTTTTTGCTGAGTTGTTGTCACTGCGATATTATTGTTAATAATGCAAAAGAGTCTGTCCCTGGTCGGAATCCTAAGATATCCGAGTCGTTCTGGTTCGAAGAACCGACTGTGGGAACGTGTTGCTGAGTTGACAGCCTTGGAACTTCCCCTCTATCACAGGAATGTAGGCGCTATTGTGCTTTCAACTGACGAACAGAGAAACATAAACCTCTAATTCTTTTTAGTAATTTTCCTGTTTCACTAAGTTATATAGATGCTATGGTCAATACTAAACTAGTTTCGCGCATTTACAATAGCAAATTTTCCAAGAAATGAGGAAATTTTGTTGAACTAGCACATTCCGTTGTGACCCAATCGTGAATTCAACAGACGGACATCGATGTTTCGTCTTTGAATTTCATAAGAATTGGCTTTTGGGCCATTATTATTAGAGTTACAAACGGAACGACAATCTTAGTATACACCCATTCTCTTTGATGCAGGATATAATTGCAAATTACACTTTTTCTACAATTTCCAAAGCCCAACAGCTGGCTTTAATTATCAAATTCAAATTTCATACTCGTATGAACCACAATCCCTTGATTTTTATACGAGTATGCAACACAATCTCTGACGTTGAATTCTTCATTATCATAACGAAACTTACCTCAACTTCGGTGGTTAATTGTTGCTTGTTTGCTGATTTATCTGTTCTTGTGGCCGTTTTCGCTGCCCCATCATCATCATCATCGCTAAAGTGGTTCATTAGATCAACATCTTCCAATTGCACCAAAGGTGCTTCCGCTGTAGACATTTTTGCTTTTATTTTTACACTATTTATCACTTTTTTTTAATGGCCTTGTGTAATTAAATAATAATTTATTATTCACCAAACAAACTAATCTTTTGTATATCGACTCCTTTGTCTATTTTTTTGCGTGCAATTTTTTTTCTGCTTTTCTATTCCGTTTGTCAAAATTTTTTTGTTTTTTCTTCTTTTGACTTCCCGAATTATTGATTTTTGTTCCTTATGTTTTTGCAATTTCGTTTATGTTTTCATACTAATTTCACTTTATTTGTATGGCTTTTTCTGGCTTGTAAGATAACTTGTTGTTGTTATATTAATATTCACAATACGTATATAAAAAAAAATAATTTTTAATTTTAATTAACTTTACAAAAAGAATACCATCCCTTTTTTTTGTTAATCAGAACAAAAGTTATTCTCCAAAAAGCAAAAGCTACAAAAAAGAGAAATGTCAGCTGTTTTTAGTGTCGTCAACTAAGAGATTTATCTTAGATTTCCAGCGGTTTTTCTTTGAGTTAAGAACTACAGCTAATTTTGTTGATTTTTATTGCAAATCTTTTAGTTTGGAAGAGAGAAATGCAAGAAGTTTAAACATTTTTTTCTATTAATTTATAAAAACAAACATTTTTATTCAAATTAAAAGTAAAACTTAGGTTATAAATCATTTTAAACTTTCAGCGGCTTTACTATTTACAGAGTTGTACTAAAGAGTAGTACGTTTGTTAGAGATGTTGATGATTGTCTGTGTTATCGATAATAAAAACATTTCAATTGAACTTTATAAAGTCGGGATCATGGCACAATACACTAGGTAAAATCACTAGGGAGAGTTTTCAATTTTTTAGACCCTGTTATGTCAAGAAAGCAGAATGAAAGTCGAAGTAAAAGAAAAACTTGAATTTAAAATTTGCACCGCACTCATCACTCCATAGTTTAATCTTACTTTTTGGGCCTTTTATAAGCTTCACGAGTTTTTGATGATAAAATGCTTTACAAATGCTTCTCTTTATGAACTTTTAGAAAATAATTTAATTTATTTATTTTGACAAACAAAAAAAAAATGATAAAAATATATATTTTTTTTAATTTTCTTTTGCTTGACTTTTCAGGGATTTGAAATTGAGAACGAAGTGTGTAGTGATTTTACCTAGTTTTTATTGTACTATGGTCGGAATAATTTGTTGCAAATATTTAAAATTGGGAAATTTTGACAGCAAATTTTTAACAACCAAGTCAGACCAAAGTAAAAATATACATACACTCAATCGCATAAATATGTGTCCAAATTATTATTATTTTTTATTTTTTTATATAAAGAATAGAAGTATTGCTCTGAGACCACCATTAAGTATACCAATAGACTTAGAATCACTTCTTGGGTAGATTTAACTATGCAAATCAGTCAGTTCGTCCGTCTGGACGGCTGACTTGGGGGTCCAGCCAGCCGTCCAAGGCTTTCACCGTTATTTCTAGTACCTCTCATAGGTCTCACTTTTCGAAATTAACCAGTAATTTCAGTATTTTATGAAATTTAAAACAAACTCTGCTGATATAAGCAGAAATAGTTGTACCAAATTTTGTTTAAATCGGTCTATATTTGTGACCATAGTTTCCATACAAACCCTTCTGCTAAAAGTCACTAAATACGCTGAAAATCAAAAAAAAAAAAAAATTGTAAATCTAACATATATATACTAATAAAAAAAAGTATACATGTATGTACCTAAAAAAGAATGTAAAGCATGCTAATTTAGTTTGTAGGCAAACGGGTTTGAAAAGAAAAATAATAGTGAAAATTTGTCTATACAAAAATTTTTATATTAAAAATTCTTTATGCAATTTTTTTTTTAATTTTTCTATACTAAAAATGTTCATGGAAAATTTTTCTATATAAAATTCTTTACATGGAAAATTTTTCCACAAAAAAAATTATATTTTCTATACAAAAAAAAAAATGTGTTTAAAAAGTTTTACTGTAATTTTTGATATAAATCTTTTTCTATATAAAAATTTTCCATTTTAAAATTGTTTTCGCCGAAAACTTTCAATATAATTTTTTTTTCTTTAGAAAAATTTTTTATTTAAAATTTTTTCTGCAGTAAAATTTGCCATTTGAAATTTTTTCCAAAAAAATTTTCCCTATATTAATTTTTTTATATAGAAGAATTTTTCATATACAATATTTTGAATAGAAAAATTTTATATATAGCATTTTTGGTATAGAAAAAGGTTCAACATAAAATTTTTTTAAAAGGTTTATCAAATACTTAGGACATCAAAATGTTTCTGTAAAAATAAAATTGTATATAGCACAATTTTTTTTAGAAATTTGTATTTCGTTCCCAAATTTTGACTCTGTAAATTCCAATGTGTGGCAAACCTACCTACACCAACAGTTCTATCTTGAGTAGTAGCGGCACACTTCTCTTAACCCCGGATGAACAATAAATACGATGGATGGAACATTTCAAGTCAACATTAAACAATTCTATTGGATTGAACCACTGACGGAAGTGCATAATGAAACCAGCTATGACAGTATCTTCAATGGAATTCCAGACAATCCCCCAACAATACAAAAAGTAAAGAACGCCATTGAAAGCCTTAAGACCCCGGGTAATGACCATATCTCAGCGGAGATGCTTTTATGTGATGTTGAAAAATCGGCTAGACTGTGGCATTCATTTGGGCGTAAAATATGGAAGGAAAAAACTCTGTCAACATCCTAGAATGAAGGTATACTAGTCAAAATACCAAAAAAATGATGACTCCAAAGACTGCAATAACTACAAGGGTATAACACTTCTTCCGAAGTCGAGTTATTTTGAGCATAATATCCAATGCAGTTTCCGCTACACTCCGAAAATCAATTTGGGTCTAGAGAGAACCGATCTTATGTTGACCTAATCAACACAGAAAGAATAGTAATGTAATGAATTTCGCACCCCCATTTACCAAGCGTTTATTAACTTTATGAAGGCCTTCGACAGTGTCAATAGGAGCTACCTATTGAGAATTTAAAAAATCGAAAAGTCTGATCTTAATTCGTGCAATGTACGTGGGTTTTAATGTATCGGAATTATTGAAAATTTATATGGTTTTTTAACCTATAATTATAGATTTTGACTGACCATGATAACTGAAAAAACAATTTTTCTTTTGCAAAAAAAAAGTTTAAGCCCAAAAAAATTTTAAATCAACTTTGAATCAAAACGATTACCATGTTAAATTAACATTAAATTTTAAAATATTTTGAAATGACGCAGTAGATTTGCTTTTACATTTTTAAACCATAAAATTTCAATAACCAGACCGAGGATGTTCATTTCGGGCTTATTATTTACAAATCTATTTATCTATCCAAAATAAAAAATGTTTTAAATGTCGGATTGAATGGAAAACGCAAAGGATAGTTTTGATTGGTAATAAGAAGGAAAGTTAAATAGCTTCACTCCATCTTTATTTGACCAAAAATAGATAATTTGACTAATTTTACTATTATGTTACTGTGACTATCTCTGGAGAACCCCCATCTTTAGATGACGGCTGTCTGGAGGTATACACTGATGGATCGAAGTCAAAGATAGGCGAAGGTGGGCTTCTTCATCCCATTTCTAGGGAAGGAAATTTGCTTTAGGCTCCCTGATCAATGTAGTGTCCTACAATCCGAGATATCGGCTATTCATATAGCAGTCAAATGGTTGAGATACTACAGAATATACGACAGGGATATTCGTTTCTGTATCGACAGTCAGGCAGCCATAAAATTCCTATCTAATGTCCACACGACATCTGTTCTTACCCGTGAATGCCGGGCATTTTTTAACGAGATGGCGAGACATTGCAAGATCGAACTCTTCTAGGTACCCGGATACAACAACATGCCTGGTAACTCCACCTCGGACAAACTTGCTAAATCCGGTGCTCTCCTGAGTCAGGATAACATCGACCAATTTACGGGCTTACCGCTATTTGCCTGCAAAACAATAATTTGGCAATTTCTTTTCTCGTCAGCGCAGAGCAAGTGGTCTTCGGAAACCACTTGTTCCATATCTAGGCAAACATGGCCCACTTACAACACTAAACGTTCAAATTGCTTGGTAACTTTACCTTGACATAGACTCGGCAACCTTATCTCAACCCTAACAGGTCAATGCTCATCTTCTTTGCCACTGCTCCGCCCTCTCAACTTCAAGGGCTCTCAATCTGGGGGCACCTTTTCTGCATGATTTATCGGATCTAGCGAATATTGACATTCGTAAAATAGACTCATTTATCAGGGCTTTAGGATGGCTTGATAGGCCTCTCACTTATGGCCTGGAATAACTATTTTTGTTCTTTTCTTTTAGTCTATCCCTTACAGGTACCACAAAGGGACCGCTTTTAGGACCCAAGTGACGCTGATCTAACATGGGTCCTGCCTAACCTAACCTACAAAGAGATATCATTATTGTCAATGCCTTTTTAAGAAAAAAAAAAAAAAAACAAAAATCAAAAGAAATTACCTCAATATAAGTCCCGTTTCAAACAAATCAGGTTTAGTTGATTAATTTTTCATTAAATTTCCTTTGAATCTGCATTCACGTTCACACAAACGAACATTTTCTTCATCAGTTTTCATTTTATTTTCCTTAAATTTCATAAAAATTTTCAACTTGATAGTACGGTCAGGTTTGCTCAATTTTAATTCTGTCAGTTTTTTCTCATACATTAAGACTTGATAAGCCTTGATAAGCCAAACCTGCCTAATGTAAAAGTAGACTAAGCAACGAAGAGCCGCATTTGTCCATCGTCGGTTTTTCATTTTATTATTTAAATTTAACGGTTTCTTTGATTTTGATAACCAGACAGAAAAATATAGTTATTGAAGAACTCACATCTCTGGCAAGAGAACAGCTGACACTAAATTTTGTTTTGATTTCGATTGACAAACGTATAATTTTATACTCTTCAGGAAAATAATAAATTAACAAATAATTTGTAATAACACGAACTATGAATGATCCAAATAAAGTTATTAATGTTAATCTATCTTCGCTGCTCAGTTTAAAAGCGGAATTGCTGCGAAAACAGGCCGAAGTAAGTAAAGCTAAAGTGTCGCAGATCTCGTCCTCTAAACAGGAGTATACGTCGCACAAAACCTTAAACAAGCCCGTCGAGGAGGAGTATGATGATGAAACCATCTCTCACAAGAAAAAGGACAAAAAGAAGCGCAGCAAAGAAATAGAAAAGACAAAAGAGACCACTGTATATGAACATGAAGATTCGGCCATGCTGGAGAAATCGCAAAAGGTTCTGGAGGCTAAGGCAAAATTCTATGAGCGCATGCAAAAATCTGGAGGTAAATTGAATTCCGATGATAATTGTTTAGTAATGTTCAACAAAAAGCAGCAGGAAGATAAAGAAAAGAGTGGAAAACGTCTGGACACCAAATATATCTCCAGCGATGTTAGCAGTGAAGATGAGGATGATGATAGTGATCATCCAGATGATCCGGAAGATGAATGGGTGGAATACACCGATTGTCTAGGTAGAACAAGAACTTGTTTGAAACGTGATTTGGCTGAGGCCAAAAGAAAAGATGAACGATTGGCTAATAGCATGCCAGAGCGTTTAGATCAAACCAAAGCCAATTGGATGATTGATACGGTGGGATCGCGTAACTCAAATCTAGCAGATGAACAAGAAGAAGACAATGACGATATGATAGGTCCTATGCCTCCATCATCCGTTTTCGGTGATGGTCTTTCCACAATGTCAAAACTCGAAGAACAAAAAGCCAACTGGGAGCGTAAAGAACAAGAAAATCTAGAAAAAACTGATGTTCACTATCAAGATGTCTTCTTTGATGAGGCACGTCAGCATGGTGTAGGCTACTATGCTTTCTCCACCGATGAGGAAGAGCGTAAGAAGCAGCAAAGAGAACTAGAGAAGGCCAGGCAGCAAACATTAGAAGAGCAAAAACGAAGGGAAGCCTTAAAGGAACAACGCGAGAAAATCTTAGCTGAACGAGTATTAGCAGCTAAAAATCGTCAAAGGGCACGTTTGGGTTTGCCGCCCTTGGAAAAAGAAGAAATCACGGAAGACAAAGAAAAAATCGAGGAGAAGAATTCAGAAACTAAAGAAGAGCGTAAAGCACGTAAGAAATTGGAAAAATTAGAAAAGAAAAAGCAGAAAGAAGAAGAGGAACGTGAAAGGGAAAGGCTTGAACACATAAGACCCTGGGACAAGGAAAAGGATGGCGTTCCCAAGACAAGTAATGAAAGCGAAGAGGAAGAGTGGCAATATAAACCTGAAAGAGAACCAATGACACAAGAGCAATGGAATGAGCACAAACGCAATGAGCGTATAAATGAGTTTGCTCCTCCCTCTGTACCCATTTACACTAAAAACTATGACAAACCTTTAAAACGAACCAATTTCAAAAGTTCCAACAATTTATATCCTTCTACAAATTACAACAGTGTGCCTCCGCCTGAAATTGATACAGGATTTTCAAAATATCAAAGTACAAAAAAGACATTTAAAAGACGTAATTGTACAGAAACTGTAGACACAAATGCAGAAGATTTTCCTAACACCTCTAATAATGGTAAAACTGGTGTTTGTATACCTCCACCCACAAATTTAGAAGATTTCCATTTACCTTCACACAATAAAAAAGCCAAATCCTCATCGGAATTGGAAAAATCTATAGAAGCCGGTCTTAGATTTTTACGTAATAACTGTGATAAGGAAATGCCTGCCACAAAATCTTCATGGACAGCAAAGGCTGATTACTAGATCTAAAGTAAAAGACGAGTTTAAAGGTAAATACTTTAGAATTTTATTTAGTTTTACTATATAAATTACAAATTTATTGTCTGTATAAAGATATTTAAATTGTAATTCATATTTTCTATTTTTTTATAACATTTATTGAAGAAAGAACCTCTTTTGTAATTAAATTCAAATACTTTTAATTTTCCTCTAAGATTGGCACATTAATAAAGAGTGTCTTAATTATTAAAACAAAATAAATATATTTAATTAATATTGTAATGTGTTACAGCAAAACAAATTTATTACATTGATTTACTTTCTTCAGTTTTAACGTTTCTCTATTTCAGTTTCCAGTTTTATATTTTTATGCAATTTCAAACTAAAAATTGCTGGTAAAATGAAATAAAAAGAAAAAAAGTCGCCTTTAAAATAAAGCTTCATAATATTAATATTAAGAAAAAAATCTTTTTTATTTATCTATTTTGAAGAAACTTCAATATTCTTTATATTTCAAGTATAAATAATATAATATCGT
Source organism: Stomorhina lunata (assembly GCA_933228675.1). Classification (NCBI taxonomy): domain Eukaryota; kingdom Metazoa; phylum Arthropoda; class Insecta; order Diptera; family Rhiniidae; genus Stomorhina; species Stomorhina lunata. The sequence goes on from OW121740.1 coordinate 28,670,679, forward strand.
TAGGAATATTTTTCGGTAGAATATCCAATCGTTATCATTAGTTATAATTTTGATATTTTTTTTTTAATTTAAAAAGTTAGATTTTCAAATAATTTATGTCATTAGAGCTATTTCAAATAAAATTAAAATATTTTCCAAAATGTTTTAATATTTATTAACACAAACAATTGAATACCATACTCTAGCGTCATACTGAAAATTGCTAATTTAATATTTTCTTATCTTCTTCATTCATCATATTACAAAAATCTCAATATTTTTCTCTAATAAATCATTAGTTTATTTTAATGAATAGGTATACAAAACTAACTCATTTAACCTTTTAGCTAATTTTAACCGATTTTTCTGACTAAGGAATTATACGTTAAGAGGAATCTCAAAATTTCTTTTAATCTATCGTCTATTTAGTAAATGATCGCAATATAGATTAGTCCATTCTTGCTTTATAACATACCATTATCAACCATATCGATAACAATGTCAGACATTTTTTGGCGGCACAAATCGTTGGGCGGAAAATTTAATTCAGGTGCACCATATTCACATTTTAAGGTAGAATCATTCTCATATTGACGATCGTACATGTCGGGAGCATCCTCCGGAGAACATGTACTGATGGGTATAATGTCCAAAGATAGACCCAAAGCAAAACGTCCATAGGTTTTGAGTTCCATACGAAAACTAAAATTATAGAAAAATTTATATTTGAAAAATTGTTCAAGTTTACTAATATGAGTTTGTTAGCTTACACTTCTTCCAATTTTTCCAAAGTGTTGCAAATATCTGGTATACAATTGCATAAAGTTTCCAACCATCTAAATAGTTCCGCTGTATATAATTTCACAAATCCTTCTAAATGCATATCTCTCATGGATTTACTAGTGCAACAGTATAATAAATTGGCCACATCTAGGGCTATGGAACTGTAACGTATCAATTGAAAATCAACTAAACAAACCTGAAAAAATTTATAAAATTTAGGGTTGAGAATCCATCTTTTATATTTGGAATATATATAAAAGGATTTATAGTTCACAAGACCGTAATTTGATCCTAAGTGATACTCAAACTGTTCCTTTATATTTACCTCCAAAACTTTCTTTGTGCCACTGGGTGTCATTTCGTAACGATACAAAAAGTTATTTGCCCAACAGTCGCCATGACAAAATGCCGTTAATGCAGATTCTTCACTAACCAAACGTATCATGCGTGAGAAAAATGTTTCAGTTTCCGCAAATTCCTTAAATATTTGCAAATATTTAGAATCTTCGGGCAGGACATCAGAAACCTTTTGTATTTTTTTAGAAAAAGACAATTATAATTAAAAGTTCATCTCCTCAACTTTACAACCTACCATTTTGACAGCATTCTTTGTCAAAGTTTCGTAATAGTTTTTATACCAATTAGCATTGTCATTACAGAATAAAGCCTCTTCGGTTGTCTGCCTCAAACTCTCAAATTGTTTAGGATTTTCAAATTTATAGGCCAAACTTAAAGCATGGAATTGAGCTACTTGCTTCAAGACCATGTGTGTTTCATCCATAGTTAAGCCCTGCTTACGATCGGGCATTTCAAAGCCTCGTATTCGTAAGTCCTCTGAAATATGATTGAAGGAGATGTTAGTTAAAGTTTTTTATTAGTCAAGGCAATTTCTAACTTACCCATTATAAGCAGATCGGGCCTGGCATAAAAACATTTTGGTATTGCTTTAAAAACTTCTTCAGTTTTGGTGGCTTGAAATTTTAATAATTCGGGCATAATAGCGGTGTAAAATTGAATTTCATTTCTGAAAGGAAAAAATAAGTTTTTAAATTTAAAGATAAAATATTTAAGGCATTTGGGACTTTTATTCGTATTCTCACAAAACTTATGCCTATACCAAATTTCAAATTTCAATGGAATCTGTCCTATATAGTCTATTTCATGAAGCACCTTACTCTCATGTAATACCTAGCCCTTCTATCATGTAAGATCTACTTAAATAAAATTATCTTCGTAATTTAAAGATAAATCAGTATAGCTAAGTTATAGCTTTCAGACTTTCTCGTAAAACCCTATTTTTCACTATAAGCATAGTTTAGGTAAACAGGACAGGGGGATTTGTCTCGTATTCAAAGTAAATCTTTATATCAAGAACTTACCTAAATAGTTTATCACTCTTATAGGCTTCTCTTAATTGCAGATTTTCCGGCAAACGTTTACAAATCAAATTCTTTTCCCATTTAAGTTTCTTACCATCACCATCGCACTTTCGTTGCCCTGATAAATGTACCCGATATAAAGTGGCTGTATAATTGTCACCACGTCCAGATCCTTGTTCTTCCTAAAAACCAAAATGACGACATCAACTTTCCTCAATAATAATATTCCTTAGTTTATTACTTACTTCAAAGGAATCGATTTGTACTTCAGGTTCAATACAACTAAAAATTTCACAAAATAACTCCAGTGTTAGTTTGGAACTGTTATTGCATAAGGAAACGGCCATTTGTGGTGTTTCGGTGATGCCCATAGTAAGATTAGCAGCTAATAAGTTATGAAAAATGCTTTGAGTATTTTATTCGGTAGAGGAAGTCGATTTTTTTAAATAAAGTTCATATATACTATAATAATATGTCTTTAGGATGATTTTTTAATTTTTTAGGTTTTAATTAGAACTTTATATTTTATTAAATTATTCTTTTTTATTTGTATTCTTTAAAATTTTTCTCGATTTTACTGTATGCTTTTAATCACCCCCTGTTTCAAAGTCTTTTGAAGTTCCTTAATTGATTTTCCTTTTACTTTGAAATGGTCAAATGTCAGTTTGTATGTATCATATGTTCGCTCTAAAGTGCCTGTCAAAAACATTGTTTTCCTTTTTTATTCCTTTTGCGCTCTAACGTTATCCTTTAGCCGGCTTTTTTGTTTATGCTTAGAGAACTTTCAAAATTCAACCCTCTTTTTTCTTATTCCTTTTTGTATTTGATTAAGGGTTTTACAATTAGCGCTGCCAACTTTTATTAAAATACCGTTATAATTTCTGTTGATATAATTTGAAAATTTTAATTTAACGGGGCAAAATATTTGTAACGGTTTTATTAAAGTAATAGATTAAAGGTATTTATTGGTAGTTAAAACTTTAGAATCTACTTTTGATAGCCTTTTTTAAGGTTGATCAGAAACTTTCCTCTTTATAATTGAAACAACTCCTGTTTTGAAAGTAAACTTTCTAATTGGAAGGTACGGGGTTAGATTGAAGGTTGCGTCCATAAAACATCTCTGTATTTTAGCTATCCTGGTGTTTTGATGGAAACTAAATAGTCATAGTCTAGTCATAGTCTAGTCATAGTCTAGTCATAGTCTAGTCATAGTCTAGTCATAGTCTAGTCATAGTCTAGTCATAGTCTAGTCATAGTCTAGTCATAGTCTAGTCATAGTCTAGTCATAGTCTAGTCATAGTCTAGTCATAGTCTAGTCATAGTCTAGTCATAGTCTAGTCATAGTCTAGTCATAGTCTAGTCATAGTCTAGTCATAGTCTAGTCATAGTCTAGTCATAGTCTAGTCATAGTCTAGTCATAGTCTAGTCATAGTCTAGTCATAGTCTAGTCATAGTCTAGTCATAGTCTAGTCATAGTCTAGTCATAGTCTAGTCATAGTCTAGTCATAGTCTAGTCATAGTCTAGTCATAGTCTAGTCATAGTCTAGTCATAGTCTAGTCATAGTCTAGTCATAGTCTAGTCATAGTCTAGTCATAGTCTAGTCATAGTCTAGTCATAGTCTAGTCATAGTCTAGTCATAGTCTAGTCATAGTCTAGTCATAGTCTAGTCATAGTCTAGTCATAGTCTAGTCATAGTCTAGTCATAGTCTAGTCATAGTCTAGTCATAGTCTAGTCATAGTCTAGTCATAGTCTAGTCATAGTCTAGTCATAGTCTAGTCATAGTCTAGTCATAGTCTAGTCATAGTCTAGTCATAGTCTAGTCATAGTCTAGTCATAGTCTAGTCATAGTCTAGTCATAGTCTAGTCATAGTCTAGTCATAGTCTAGTCATAGTCTAGTCATAGTCTAGTCATAGTCTAGTCATAGTCTAGTCATAGTCTAGTCATAGTCTAGTCATAGTCTAGTCATAGTCTAGTCATAGTCTAGTCATAGTCTAGTCATAGTCTAGTCATAGTCTAGTCATAGTCTAGTCATAGTCTAGTCATAGTCTAGTCATAGTCTAGTCATAGTCTAGTCATAGTCTAGTCATAGTCTAGTCATAGTCTAGTCATAGTCTAGTCATAGTCTAGTCATAGTCTAGTCATAGTCTAGTCATAGTCTAGTCATAGTCTAGTCATAGTCTAGTCATAGTCTAGTCATAGTCTAGTCATAGTCTAGTCATAGTCTAGTCATAGTCTAGTCATAGTCTAGTCATAGTCTAGTCATAGTCTAGTCATAGTCTAGTCATAGTCTAGTCATAGTCTAGTCATAGTCTAGTCATAGTCTAGTCATAGTCTAGTCATAGTCTAGTCATAGTCTAGTCATAGTCTAGTCATAGTCTAGTCATAGTCTAGTCATAGTCTAGTCATAGTCTAGTCATAGTCTAGTCATAGTCTAGTCATAGTCTAGTCATAGTCTAGTCATAGTCTAGTCATAGTCTAGTCATAGTCTAGTCATAGTCTAGTCATAGTCTAGTCATAGTCTAGTCATAGTCTAGTCATAGTCTAGTCATAGTCTAGTCATAGTCTAGTCATAGTCTAGTCATAGTCTAGTCATAGTCTAGTCATAGTCTAGTCATAGTCTAGTCATAGTCTGGTCATAGTCTAGTCATAGTCTAGTCAAAGTCTAGTCATAGTCTAGTCATAGTCTAGTCATAGTCTAGTCATAGTCTAGTCATAGTCTAGTCATAGTCTAGTCATAGTCTAGTCATAGTCTAGTCATAGTCTAGTCATAGTCTAGTCATAGTCTAGTCATAGTCTAGTCATAGTCTAGTCATAGTCTAGTCATAGTCTAGTCATAGTCTAGTCATAGTCTAGTCATAGTCTAGTCATAGTCTAGTCATAGTCTAGTCATAGTCTAGTCATAGTCTAGTCATAGTCTAGTCATAGTCTAGTCATAGTCTAGTCATAGTCTAGTCATAGTCTAGTCATAGTCTAGTCATAGTCTAGTCATAGTCTAGTCATAGTCTAGTCATAGTCTAGTCATAGTCTAGTCATAGTCTAGTCATAGTCTAGTCATAGTCTAGTCATAGTCTAGTCATAGTCTAGTCATAGTCTAGTCATAGTCTAGTCATAGTCTAGTCATAGTCTAGTCATAGTCTAGTCATAGTCTAGTCATAGTCTAGTCATAGTCTAGTCATAGTCTAGTCATAGTCTAGTCATAGTCTAGTCATAGTCTAGTCATAGTCTAGTCATAGTCTAGTCATAGTCTAGTCATAGTCTAGTCATAGTCTAGTCATAGTCTAGTCATAGTCTAGTCATAGTCTAGTCATAGTCTAGTCATAGTCTAGTCATAGTCTAGTCATAGTCTAGTCATAGTCTAGTCATAGTCTAGTCATAGTCTAGTCATAGTCTAGTCATAGTCTAGTCATAGTCTAGTCATAGTCTAGTCATAGTCTAGTCATAGTCTAGTCATAGTCTAGTCATAGTCTAGTCATAGTGTAGTCATAGTCAAGTCATAGTCTAGTCAAGTCAAAGTGCAGTCATAGTCTAGTCCTGCTTTCTGATTTGGAATTAAAAACTTTTAGTTTTTATTTAAGTTTTTCTTTTATTAATTACTTATAATTTACAATAGAATTTTGAAATTGAAAAAGATATTAAATTAAAATGTTAGAAAAAGATAATGTTAACTTTTTATTTGAATTTTCTTGTTTTTTAATTAATGCAAAAAGTACATAGTTTTATATGTAAGTTTAATGTTCAATAAGTAACTACAAATATGCAACATTTTAAATGTTTGTTTTTTTTATTAATTATTTTTTGTTGTTGTTAATAACATTATATGTAAAGATATTTATTTTGAATTATCTCAATTTGTTTAAAAAAATAAAGCTTTAAGCTTATGGTTTTGGTTTATTTTTTTTTTTTTCTGATAATTAAACATTAGAAAATTAGTTGTTATTTTTGATAATAATGATTTCCTTTAATGTTAACATTCTCGACTAAATTTTTATTAAAGCCCCTTTCTCTTCTACTGCTTGTTTGTCCGATATTTTGTGAAGTTTGAGGAAGACCACATATGCAACAAAAAACTGAATAACTGCTTCAATTTGTAGCATGATGATGATGGTGGTGTTGCTGTTGCAGATGATATTGTTGATACTGCTGTGGTTGTTGTTGATTATTTGGTATTAAATTTAAATCATGCAAAGCCTGGGCTATTGGCAAAGGACGTTGTGGCCAAGTGTTGGGTTGCAAGAGTAATTGTGCATTAGCCATGTGTCGTTGTAATGAACCAATCGTGGGATAAATTGACTGTTCTATAAATTCGGCTATGGTAAACTAGTTGGAAGAGAAACATGGCGAAGGATTAAAAGTAATTATAATGGTTTAGTCATATTATTGCTGCAGGAAATCGATAATAATATCAATATTGAATTTGTATTAGAAGCAAAGTAATTTTTGTGCCTTTAGTGTTTGGCTTAGTATTAATTTAGTTCATGACTATTTTCAGTTCTGATTCTGTTTTGGTTCTGTTCTGGTTCTGTTCTGGTTCTGTTCTGGTTCTGTTCTGGTTCTGTTCTGGTTCTGTTCTGGTTCTGTTCTGGTTCTGTTCTGGTTCCGTTCTGGTTCCGTTCTGGTTCTGTTCTGGTTCTGTTCTGGTTCTGTTCTGATTCTGTTCTGGTTCTGTTCTGGTTCTGTTCTGGTTCTGTTCTGGTTCTGTTCTGGTTCTGTTCTGGTTCTGTTCTGGTTCTGTTCTGGTTCTGTTCTGGTTCTGTTCTGGTTCTGTTCTGGTTCTGTTCTGGTTCTGTTCTGGTTCTGTTCTGGTTCTGTTCTGGTTCTGTTCTGGTTCTGTTCTGGTTCTGTTCTGGTTCTGTTCTGGTTCTGTTCTGGTTCTGTTCTGGTTCTGTTCTGGCTCTGTTCTGGTTCTGTTCCGGTTCTGTTTTGGCTCTGTTCTGGTTCTGTTCTAGTTCTGGTTCCTTACTGATTCTGTTCTAGTTATGTTCTGGTTATGTTGTTGTTCTGTTCTACTTCTACTCTACCTCATTAATTAAAATCCTATTAAAATTTTTGTTGATATCATTTTCAATTTAATCAGCGAAAATTAACTGCTTCAACTTTAATGAACTTTGAGTTTTGTGCATACTTTTCTTTTCTGAATTTTCATTTTATAAATTTTTTTCGCTTACCTCATCATATACTTCATACAACAACTCATTCGCCTGCCTGGCCATACCCTGCAACTCACTGATATAAATGGGTGTTTTGTGTGTCAACTCATGCACCCGTATCGTTGAAGTAAAATTGTGTCGCACATTGTAGTCAGACATCCAAGCGCTCTTTTCTTGAACCTGTTGCAAATACACTTCGATTTCACTCAACATGTCAAACAAACGCAAAGAGAATTTATAAAATTGATGACCTAAATATATACAAGTCGAAAATAATTGATTGTGATGCGAGTTTGGCTGCAACTCTAGCCAGGGATGGCCGGAACGTCTTTTATCCAGTTGATAGACACATTGCAAAACCTTTAGTAAATCGTTTTCTTTGGGATTTGTATTGAAGTAACCCCGAGAAACCGTTGATAGAGATACCATGAGACTGGGTATGCCAGTGGGCAGTAGTTCACAGAGGGTGGCAAAATGATCATAACGTTGCCAGCCGGTTAATGCGAGGCCTTGAAAACCTTTGGAGAACCGGGCTCCTTCTTTGGCTATAACCGCCAACCAGCGTATATTATTTTCTAAATGCTTCTGTATTGGTGGTATCATTAAGCTTTCACCAAAAGCTCCCTTAAATGCCGAAGCGGCCCAGGCGGTGGGAAACACTCTTGTATATCTCTCCCACAACATGGGCGGTATAAAACGATATATATCGTTGATGTAAACCCAAATCATAGGCTCGACATAGTTGCCTATTTGTGAATGTTGCATTTCACTTAAAGTCATACCCCTCAACATATCATCCCATATAATAACCTTCAGTTGAGGCCATTTCATACGTATGAAATGTGCTATGGTGGTTACATGATTGAGAAATAGTTCACCCTGGGTTTTTTGTCTACACTGGGTACATTCACCCATACGATATACTTCGTCACAACCAATATGTATGTGAGACATTTTTAAGGGTATCTTCTCGATACTGGGCTCTTGCATTTGCAAATGAAACTCGATAACTTGTGTTAGAATGGCATCAATGAAATTCATAGATTGCTTTTGACTTGGACATATGGATTGTGGACTGTCGGATAATTCCCTCATATGGGCAAATTCCTGTAGCTTGAGGGCAAATTCCATATGACCAAAAGTTTGCACTAAAGGTATGACATTAAAACCATGCTCGGCGCAGGCTTCTAGAAAATCCTGGAAGGAAACACGAATAAATTCCAAATATTTTGTATAGCAATATTTGTTTTCCCAAACTTACCTTAAGTTCTTCCCGATTGTAGGCATTTCTTGCTGATAGCATTGAAATATTTCCCTCAAAGGGAAACATATCTTCATATTCGATCAATAAACCCGTAGCACCCAAAGTTTTTAAGACCGGTAAAACGGTTTTCAAAAAAGAAAGCTTAAAATAAAAAGTACTTCAGTTAAAACATTCCAATTTATTTTTCTAACTTTACCTTTGGCGGTGCTCCCTTCAAGTCTAAATGCACCAAACGCTCATTAGGAGCTCTTGCTCCATCTGGTCCAATACCCGCTACTATAGGTATACCCATGCGTTGAAGTTCATGCTCATACTGAGTCTGCTTTTCGGCTGACGTTAACATTTGAGCATCATTTTCCATTTGACTCTGCAGATCATCCATGGCCGAGTTACGCGACTTTTGCTGATTTTCCAAGATTCTTAAACGTTCCTCCTCGAAAAGATAACTTTCTCCCACTATGGGTAACTTCTTGCGTCTAGCTACTAGTGACAATGTCTGGGCCGAGGCCTCTTCTATGACAATAGAAGTTGGATTTTTGGTCGGCTTCACGAAACGTGCTAAACCAGAATTAGCCAAACTGTTGGGATGATGCTGAACCTTGTTCTCCTTTTTGTTGTTTGAATCTTGACTTTGTTGAAATCTTAGAATACGATTAGCTTGAGATATAAGCTTTTGCAAGACATAAATGTGTTTGTAGGAGTTGCGTTGAGTAGAATCCTCTGAGTCACTGGGAAGATTCTGAAGAAAGGAGTATTAGAGGATTGTTGGTATATTTTTTGAACTAACTTACGATATAATTTTGTGAAAAATCTTGCTTAGTATCCAAATAGGCCCAAGTCCAAAGTCCACAGAGTATTAGAGAACAGAATAGTAGTAAAAGCGATATCTTACGACGCCAGATTAATATTAGGAGATTTGTGTGCATCTGAAAGTATACATAAAGGTTAAGATATGTTAGAATGGAGATATAAAAAGTCCATAATAAAGTCAATTTTATTGAAGTAGAATAGATTTTTTTTTTCAGTTCTGGGTCCGTTCCGGTTCTGTTCTAATTATGCTCTTCTTCTGTTCTGGTTCTGTTCTGGTTATGTTCTGGTTTTGTTCTGGTTCTGTTCTGGTTGTGTTCTGGTTCTGTTTTGATTCTGTTCTGGTTATGTTCTGGTTCTGTTCTGGTTCTATTCTGGTTCTGTTCTGGTTCTGTTCTGGTTCTGTTCTGGTTCTGTTCTGGTTCTGTTCTGGTTCTGTTCTGGTTCTGTTTCTGTTCTGGTTCCGTTCTGGTTCTGTTCTGGTTCTGTTCTGGTTCTGTTCTGGTTCTGTTCTGGTTCTGTTCTGGTTCTGTTCTGGTTCTGTTCTGGTTCTGTTCTGGTTCTGTTCTGGTTCTGTTCTGGTTCTGTTCTGGTTCTGTTCTGTTCTGGTTCTGTTCTGGTTCTGTTCTGGTTCTGTTCTGGTTCTGTTCTGGTTCTGTTCTGGTTCTGTTCTGGTTCTGTTCTGGTTCTGTTCTGGTTCTGTTCTGGTTCTGTTCTGGTTCTGTTCTGGTTCTGTTCTGGTTCTGTTCTGTTCTGGTTCTGTTCTGTTCTGTTCTGGTTCTGTTCTGGTTCTGTTCTGGTTCTGTTCTGGTTCTGTTCTGGTTCTGTTCTGGTTCTGTTCTGGTTTTGTTCTGGTTCTGTTCTGGTTCTGTTCTGGTTTTGTTCTGGTTCTGTTCTGGTTCTGTTCTGGTTCTGTTCTGGTTCTGTTCTGGTTCTGTTCTGGTTCTGTTCTGGTTCTGTTCTGGTTCTGTTCTGGTTCTGTTCTGGTTCTGTTCTGGTTCTGTTCTGGTTCTGTTCTGGTTCTGTTCTGGTTCTGTTCTGGTTCTGTTCTGGTTCTGTTCTGGTTCTGTTCTGGTTCTGTTCTGGTTCTGTTCTGGTTCTGTTCTGGTTCTGTTCTGGTTCTGTTCTGGTTCTGTTCTGGTTCTGTTCTGGTTCTGTTCTGGTTCTGTTCTGGTTCTGTTCTGGTTCTGTTCTGGTTCTGTTCTGGTTCTGTTCTGGTTCTGTTCTGGTTCTGTTCTGGTTCTGTTCTGGTTCTGTTCTGGTTCTGTTCTGGTTTTGTTCTGGTTCTGTTCTGTTTCTGTTCTGGTTCTGTTCTGGTTCTGTTCTGGTTCTGTTCTGGTTCTGTTCTGGTTCTGTTCTGGTTCTGTTCTGGTTCTGTTCTGGTTCTGTTCTGGTTCTGTTCTGGTTCTGTTCTGGTTCTGTTCTGGTTCTGTTCTGGTTCTGTTCTGGTTCTGTTCTGGTTCTGTTCTGGTTCTGTTCTGGTTCTGTTCTGGTTCTGTTCTGGTTCTGTTCTGGTTTTGTTCTGGTTCTGTTCTGGTTCTGTTCTGGTTCTGTTCTGGTTCTGTTCTGGTTCTGTTCTAGTTCTGTTCTGGTTCTGTTCTGGTTCTGTTCTGGTTCTGTTCTGGTTCTGCTCTGGTTCTGTTCTGGTTCTGTTCTGGTTCTGTTCTGTTCTGGTTCTGTTCTGGTTCTGTTCTGGTTCTGTTCTGGTTCTGTTCTGGTTCTGTTCTGGTTCTGTTCTGGTTCTGTTCTGGTTCTGTTCTGGTTCTGTTCTGGTTCTGTTCTGGTTCTGTTCTGGTTCTGTTCTGGTTCTGTTCTGGTTCTGTTCTGGTTCTGTTCTGGTTCTGTTCTGGTTCTGTTCTGGTTCTGTTCTGGTTCTGTTCTGGTTCTGTTCTGGTTCTGTTCTGGTTCTGTTCTGGTTCTGTTCTGGTTCTGTTCTGGTTCTGTTCTGGTTCTGTTCTGGTTCTGTTCTGGTTCTGTTCTGGTTCTGTTCTGGTTCTGTTCTGGTTCTGTTCTGGTTCTGTTCTGGTTCTGTTCTGGTTCTGTTCTGGTTCTGTTCTGGTTCTGTTCTGGTTCTGTTCTGGTTCTGTTCTGGTTCTGTTCTGGTTCTGTTCTGGTTCTGTTCTGGTTCTGTTCTGGTTCTGTTCTGGTTCTGTTCTGGTTCTGTTCTGGTTCTGTTCTGGTTCTGTTCTGGTTCTGTTCTGGTTCTGTTCTGGTTCTGTTCTGGTTCTGTTCTGGTTCTGTTCTGGTTCTGTTCTGGTTCTGTTCTGGTTCTGTTCTGGTTCTGTTCTGGTTCTGTTCTGGTTCTGTTCTGGTTCTGTTCTGGTTCTGTTCTGGTTCTGTTCTGGTTCTGTTCTGGTTCTGTTCTGGTTCTGTTCTGGTTCTGTTCTGGTTCTGTTCTGGTTCTGTTCTGGTTCTGTTCTGGTTCTGTTCTGGTTCTGTTCTGGTTCTGTTCTGGTTCTGTTCTGGTTCTGTTCTGGTTCTGTTCTGGTTCTGTTCTGGTTCTGTTCTGGTTCTGTTCTGGTTCTGTTCTGGTTCTGTTCTGGTTCTGTTCTGGTTCTGTTCTGGTTCTGTTCTGGTTCTGTTCTGGTTCTGTTCTGGTTCTGTTCTGGTTCTGTTCTGGTTCTGTTCTGGTTCTGTTCTGGTTCTGTTCTGTTCTGTTCTGGTTCTGGTTCTGTTCTGGTTCTGTTCTGGTTCTGTTCTGGTTCTGTTCTGGTTCTGTTCTGGTTCTGTTCTGGTTCTGTTCTGGTTCTGTTCTGGTTCTGTTCTGGTTCTGTTCTGGTTCTGTTCTGGTTCTGTTCTGGTTCTGTTCTGGTTCTGTTCTGGTTCTGTTCTGGTTCTGTTCTGGTTCTGTTCTGGTTCTGTTCTGGTTCTGTTCTGGTTCTGTTCTGGTTCTGTTCTGGTTCTGTTCTGGTTCTGTTCTGGTTCTGTTCTGGTTCTGTTCTGGTTCTGTTCTGGTTCTGTTCTGGTTCTGTTCTGGTTCTGTTCTGGTTCTGTTCTGGTTCTGTTCTGGTTCTGTTCTGGTTCTGTTCTGGTCCTGTTCTGGTTCTGTTCTGGTTCTGTTCTGGTTCTGTTCTGGTTCTGTTCTGATTCTGTTCTGGTTCTGTTCTGGTTCTGTTCTGGTTCTGTTCTGGTTCTGTTCTGGTTCTGTTCTGGTTCTGTTCTGGTTCTGTTCTGGTTCTGTTCTGGTTCTGTTCTGGTTCTGTTCTGGTTCTGTTCTGGTTCTGTTCTGGTTCTGTTCTGGTTCTGTTCTGGTTCTGTTCTGGTTCTGTTCTGGTTCTGTTCTGGTTCTGTTCTGGTTCTGTTCTGGTTCTGTTCTGGTTCTGTTCTGTTCTGGTTCTGTTCTGGTTCTGTTCTGGTTCTGTTCTGGTTCTGTTCTGGTTCTGGTTCTGTTCTGGTTCTGTTCTGGTTCTGTTCTGGTTCTGGTTCTGTTCTGGTTCTGTTCTGGTTCTGTTCTGGTTCTGTTCTGGTTCTGTTCTGGTTCTGTTCTGGTTCTGTTCTGGTTCTGTTCTGGTTCTGTTCTGGTTCTGTTCTGGTTCTGTTCTGGTTCTGTTCTGTTCTGGTTCTGTTCTGGTTCTGTTCTGGTTCTGTTCTGGTTCTGTTCTGGTTCTGTTCTGGTTCTGTTCTGGTTCTGTTCTGGTTCTGTTCTGGTTCTGTTCTGGTTCTGTTCTGGTTCTGTTCTGGTTCTGTTCTGGTTCTGTTCTGGTTCTGTTCTGGTTCTGTTCTGGTTCTGTTCTGGTTCTGTTCTGGTTCTGTTCTGGTTCTGTTCTGGTTCTGTTCTGGTTCTGTTCTGGTTCTGTTCTGGTTCTGTTCTGGTTCTGTTCTGGTTCTGTTCTGGTTCTGTTCTGGTTCTGTTCTGGTTCTGTTCTGGTTCTGTTCTGGTTCTGTTCTGGTTCTGTTCTGGTTCTGTTCTGGTTCTGTTCTGGTTCTGTTCTGGTTCTGTTCTGGTTCTGTTCTGGTTCTGTTCTGGTTCTGTTCTGGTTCTGTTCTGGTTCTCTTCTGGTTCTGTTCTGGTTCTGTTCTGGTTCTGTTCTGGTTCTGTTCTGGTTCTGTTCTGGTTCTGTTCTGGTTCTGTTCTGGTTCTGTTCTGGTACTGTTCTGGTACTGTTCTGGTTCTGTTCAGTTCTGGTTCTATTCTGGTACTGTTCTGCTTCTGTTCTAGTTCTGTTCTGGTTCTGTTCTGGTTCTGTTCTGGTTCTGCTGTGGTTTTGTTCCTGTTCTGGTTCTGTTTTGGGTTTGTTCTGGTTCTGTTTTGGTTTCGTTCTGGTTATTTTTTGGTTCTGTTTATTTTTGTTCAGTTATTTGTAAATTTAATAGCAATTTGTGTTTTAATATAAATATTTTTTTATTGCTTTAGCAGAACATTTAAAAATATACTTCAAAATTTCGCTGCCAGCTAAATCCTGACTATAACAGCGATTAATGTTGTAATTATAGTGGAAGCTATTAAAATATTTTTTAATTTTACCAGATTTTACCATTAATTGACCATAAGAGAAAATAATGAAAACAAAAAAATGCTTGATACTATACAGAGACATTGTAAATTTTTATTTAATTAACGCCATTATGGGAAATAGCTCTTAATATTTCGACAATATGAATCTTAATGGTTTTGAATTTAAACCAATTATATCGTTCACTTTGGCTACTGTTTTAAAATCAATTTTTGTTGCTGTTTCTATAATATCTTTTTGAGCTCTAGAATATGCTTTACATATTTTAATACCATTTGATATCAGTTTAGTATCTGAATTTATATTTTTACATAACAGTTTTTGTATTAATAAAATAAAACTATTAAATGTTTGTTTATAAATATTTTTTTCCAAGATTTCTAACAATTTATTTGGTTTATTTTGATAATAATGTGCAGTTTTAAAACAGAAATTTATAGAATTTTGATAAAGTTTGATGAAAATCTTTTGTTCTTCATGTATTTGTATTCAGCACTTATAAGTATTTAAAGCACACCTACATTTTTTATGGTTTGGCGTCTATCCAAAACTTAAATATTGTATAAATAAATAAAAACTTTCCCCAAAAAAGAATATCGAGAAAATTGCTATAAATATTAAGGAAATTCAGGCTAAATATGCTAGAGGTTTTTATATTACGAGTATTATCATGACAATAAATTGACTTTAAATTGACAGTTTTCAAAGAAATCTTTATTAAACTTTTGGCTCGAAAGTAACCTTATATAAAAGGATTTCTATTTGTAACAGATATGTTATATGAATATCCTTAATATCCTTGTAATAAATATACTACAATATATTCATCCCACGTACAAAACATTTGTAAACGAACCTCCATTTCCTTTTGATTCTCTTTTATAAATTCACTAAAAAGACACAAGTTCATACATGAATGATGTTGCTACAGATCCTGAATGTTTGAATGAATGAAGTTATTCTAGGAGCACGAATAAAGTTACATCTCCAGCGCAATAATTTTACACAAATTTGCTGTTGTGCATTTCATTATAATGTTAAATAGTCAGACTAAAGGGTAGGGATTTAGAAGGTGTTATTTATAAATAAGGTTTCCTTCAGGTTTTGCTGTGATTCTAGTTCTGTTCTGTTTTTGTACTGTTTCTGTTCTGTTTCTGTTCTGTTCTGTTTCTGTTCTGTTTCTGTTCTGTTTCTGTTCTGTTTCTGTTCTGTTTCTGTTCTGTTTCTGTTCTGTTTCTGTTCTGTTTCTGTTCTGTTTCTGTTCTGTTTCTGTTCTGTTTCTGTTCTGTTTCTGTTCTGTTTCTGTTTCTGTTCTGTTTCTGTTCTGTTTCTGTTCTGTTTCTGTTCTGTTTCTGTTCTGTTTCTGTTCTGTTTCTGTTCTGTTTCTGTTCTGTTTCTGTTCTGTTTCTGTTCTGTTCTGTTTCTGTTCTGTTTCTGTTCTGTTTCTGTTCTGTTTCTGTTCTGTTTCTGTTCTGTTTCTGTTCTGTTTCTGTTCTGTTTCTGTTCTGTTTCTGTTCTGTTTCTGTTCTGTTTCTGTTCTGTTTCTGTTCTGTTTCTGTTCTGTTTCTGTTCTGTTTCTGTTCTGTTTCTGTTTCTGTTCTGTTTCTGTTCTGTTTCTGTTCTGTTTCTGTTCTGTTTCTGTTCTGTTTCTGTTCTGTTTCTGTTCTGTTTCTGTTCTGTTTCTGTTCTGTTTCTGTTCTGTTTCTGTTCTGTTTCTGTTCTGTTTCTGTTCTGTTTCTGTTCTGTTTCTGTTCTGTTTCTGTTCTGTTTCTGTTCTGTTTCTGTTCTGTTTCTGTTCTGTTCTGTTCTGTTTCTGTTCTGTTTCTGTTCTGTTTCTGTTCTGTTTCTGTTCTGTTTCTGTTCTGTTTCTGTTCTGTTTCTGTTCTGTTTCTGTTCTGTTTCTGTTCTGTTTCTGTTCTGTTTCTGTTCTGTTTCTGTTCTGTTTCTGTTCTGTTTCTGTTCTGTTTCTGTTCTGTTTCTGTTCTGTTTCTGTTCTGTTTCCGTTCTGTTTCTGTTCTGTTTCTGTTCTGTTTCTGTTCTGTTTCTGTTCTGTTTCTGTTCTGTTTCTGTTCTGTTTCTGTTCTGTTTCTGTTCTGTTTCTGTTCTGTTTCTGTTCTGTTTCTGTTCTGTTTCTTTTCTGTTTCTGTTCTGTTTCTGTTCTGTTTCTGTTCTGTTTCTGTTCTGTTTCTGTTCTGTTTCTGTTCTGTTTCTGTTCTGTTTCTGTTCTGTTTCTGCTCTGTTTCTGTTCTGTTTCTGTTCTGTTTCTGTTCTATTTCTGTTCTGTTTCTGTTCTGTTTCTGTTGTGTTTCTGTTTCTGTACTGTTTCTGTTTTGTTTCTGTTCTGTTTCTGTTCTGTTGCTGTTCTGGTTCGCTTTTTTGTTTACCCTTTACAATTTGTTTGTGCAAATTTTGTTTGTTGCATTCCCCTGCAAGAGTTTCTACTTCAGCTTTACATATTTATTCAAAAAATATTTATTTAACTTTCAATGAGCACAAGTACATAAATATTATTAAATATAATGAAAATGTAGGTTTTCTTCTTCAGTTCTTTTCTTTCTTCGACTTTAAAATACTTCAGCTAAAAGTTATTTCAGTAGAAATTACTTGAAATAACTTTGAAATTTTGTTTCAAAGTACAAAAGACTAAACGAGTATGACCCAAAATCTGCTGAAACTTTTTTTAAACAGAGCAATAAAATTGACGTTAGTCGCAGCCGTTGCAAAGGACCTAGAGAAAAATATGTTTAGCGTGAATTTAGAATAAATTTTGTTTTAGAACATTAAATTTTTAAAATTTTTATTAAAAATCTTTGACTTAAATATTTGCACCTAGAATTCGTTTTTTAGCTAGAAAATTCACTTCAGAAAAAGTTATTTAATTTTTAAACCAACCACATATCAACCGGACAGGATAACCAACACCTGTGTATTAGTTTTGTAAAATGTTCATGTCTAAACATGTCTAAACATGCTTGTTATTTAATTCTATTTTTATAAACTTTTTTTCTACTCCTAAACAGAATTACATTATGCTCGTAGATATTTATTTTAGTTTTTTTTCCTACTCCTTATGGTGTAATCGTTATACTCAATTTAAAGCCGTTTGTTCGAATGTGTTTCATGTGATTTCTAGAGGGGGTGCCCGTCAGTCCCTTTTTCTCAAACGTATGGCTGCTACAGCCACTCGAATTAAAAAGGAAACACCATCAGGAAAAGGATATGAGAAGGAATACGAGTACATGTGTAGTTTTAGTATTAGGAATATAAAAATATATAAACACATACATATGTATGTATGAGTACATGTCTGTCTCTTTGTCTGTTTGTTGTACGAAAGTGTCATGTTCAAGTTGGGTGTGAAATCTATAAAAAAACAGAACGGAACTGATTCACATTTAGAGGAGGTCCTTAAATTTAAGATTTAATTTTATCTTCGTTTGCAGACCATTTTAATACAATCATACTCTGTTGTCATACTTTTGGGTGTAATGGCTTGAAATGTTTCTTTTTTTATACCCACCATCAAAAAGAATGGGAGGTATATTGAGATTGTCATTCCGTTTGTAATTTCCTTAATATTGGCTTAAAAACCAAAATTGAAGTATATTCTGAATCCTTATGAAATTCTAAGATTGAGTGATGTCTGTCTGTCTGTCTGTCTATCTGTCTGTCTGTCTGTCTGTCTGTCTGTCTGTCTGTCTGTCTGTCTATCTGTCTGTCTGTCTGTATTTATGTCTGTCTGTCTGTCTTTCTGTCTGTCTGTCTGTCTGTCTGTCTGTCTGTCTGTCTGTCTGTCTGTCTGTCTGTCTGTCTATCTGTCTGTCTGTCTGTCTGTCTGTCTGTCTGTCTGTCTGTCTGTCTGTCTGTCTGTCTGTCTGTCTGTCTGTCTGTCTGTCTGCCTGTCTTTCTGTCTGTCTGTCTCTCTTTCTATCTGTCTGTTTGTCGGCACGATAAAACCTTAACGAAAGAATATAGGTCACTGAAATTTGGCACAAATGTTCTTCATTTCTTGGAAAATTTTGGTATTGAAATCGGGCAAAAACGGTTCACATTTGACAATAGCTCCCGTATAACCACGTGACATGTTATAACAGCTATGACGACAAAATTTGGTATCTACAAGTTTTACATAAGCACTAGGCAGCATATAAAATTTCATCGAAATCGGTCCACATATAACCATAACTCCCATACAAAAAACTTACGGAAAAAGCCTAAATTCCACCTGAAATACACTTAAATGCCAATAAATGATAAACTGCACTAGATTTGGCTACTAAATTTAGCACAAGGAAGTCTTATGTGAATACCAGCCAATATGCAAAATTTTGTTACAATCGGTCACTATTTGACCATAGTTCCCATATAAAAAACTTACAGCAACACAAAAATACAAAAAGAAAAGGGGGTTTATGTCCGTCTGTCCGTCAGATAAAAGTGCGATATCGCCTTAACGAAAAGGGCTACAGCAAAAGGAAGTCTTATGTGAATGCCAGCCAGTGTGCAAAATTTTGTTACAATCGGTCACTATTTGACCATAGCTCCCATATAAAAAAACTTACGGAAACACAAAAATACAAAAAGAAATAGGGGTTTATGTCCGTTTGTCCGTCAGATAAAAGTGCGATAGTTCCTTAACTACAAGAGCTAGAGAGACAAAATTGTACAAAAGTATTTTTGATATGTAACAGAAGTTGTGTAATGGGCGAAATCGGTTCACATTTAGTTAGAGCTCCCATATAACCCCGCCCCGGGAAACACATGAATGCTGATAAATTGAATACAATTGTAATAGCTATGACGACTAAATTTAGAATAGAGAAGTTTTATTCAACTATTGGTCAGTATATCAAATTTAATAGGAATCGGTCCATATTTGACTATAGCTTTCATATAAAAAACACTCCCCGAAACAAAAAAAATGTAGCAAAGGCCGGTTAAAAGCTATTAAATTAGAAACTATGACAGCTATGGTCACTTAATTTTGCAAAAACAAGCTTTTGCAGATAGTCAATCAATAAAATACCTTTGAAGTCCCAAAAAAAACCGTTGCCATAACCTTACTAGCCGATTGAATTGCTTTCGCCTTCTTTGGGGCACTTCCTCCAGCTTCAGTCCATTGTTTGGATTTTTGGTGGAAACATGTCTCATCAACAGTTATGAAACGACGCTTAAAATCCATTTTATTTCGCTTAAAACGATCCAAACAAGCTTGAGAAATGTTCATTCTTATGCGTTTTTGGTCGACTGTTAGCAAATGTGGCACCCAACTTGCAAAAAGCTTTTTTATCCGTAGATCTTCATGCAAAATGAAATGGACTCGATCATTTGAGATGCCCATGATATTAGCTATTTCACGCACTTTTATTCGTCGATAATTTAATACCATATAATGCACTTTGGCTACAATTTCTGTTGTTGTTGCTGTTTTTGGACGTCCACTACGTGGTTCATATTCAATGCTTGTGCGACCACGAAGGAAGGTAGGACCATGAAGGAGCACTTTCACCTAACACATTCACCATTTCATTGTCCCGATAAACCTATTTAATGACACCACGTATTTCTAATTTTTCCATTGTAAAAAATTAGCGGATGCGAAGGAGTTACCAGATTGAAACAAAATTTAACATGTGTTTTTAGCAGAGATGGAAGTTTCCAAAACACTTAACTTTTTTCTGTTTGTACCGCGCTTTTTGTGCTAGGCTAAGGAGTTTCCGAACCGCCTTCGTACTTAATGTTGAACTATAAAGCTCCTGCAACCGAATTTAGTCCAAATATTTTGCTAACAATGCCAACTAGCGTGACAACTTTTTTCGAATTTGGTCCTCATTTTGAATTACCTGCACCCTCGTAGATATACGAGAGATATTTCTAAATTTAACACAACTTGATGGTGGGTATATAAGATTCGGCACAGCCGAATATAACACTCTTACTTGTTTTCTCTTTAAAATACTAAACATGTGGTTTTTGTTGATTTTTTTTTGGGAATTTTCTTTTTTACGATTAGATAAATCTTATTACTTATATGACTTTTATCTTGATGTTAAAATAAAATCTCTAAATTTTTTTTAGACGTTTTTCAAAGTTTGAGGTTTATTGTTTACAAAAATTGTTTAAAAGTCTTAAACTAAAGAACATGTAAGGAAGGCCGCACAGTGTTTCAAAATCGTTTTTCATTGGCCAAAACTCTGTAACTTTTTAACTAATAAAGATTTTGTAGTACTTTTTTTGAGTCAATAGATAACATCTTAAGCTTTTATAGAGAGAAAGCTAAGGCATACACCCATGCTCATGAATGTACGTTTGTCTTTCATTGTTCTTTATCCACTCTAATATAACTTTTGGCAGACCAAAAAGGTATGGAATGCAATATCTTTATATTATAGAAAGAATCGATTCTTGTAGTTTAAAGCTTGGAAAGTGGGTCAAAGAGCTGATGTTATCATATGGCAATTAAAAATCATTAAATGTAAAATATTCCAGCCATAGAAAATTTCTAACTTAATACAACTTCTTACACATTCAAATACCTCTAGAAACTTTTTTAATAATCTCAATCATAAACATAATTAATTTAGTTCCTTTTAATCATGTTAACTTTTAGTTTTACTTGCATTTTTATCTAGAAAAAGTTTTTTTTTTATATCATTTTACCTTCATTTTAATTAATCTAAAAATATGCTATATAAACGTATAAAATACCTTTCCCCAAGTTAATAGTTTTCTATTGCTTTATTTATGAAAAGAATATAAAATCGATTTTAATCTTGTTTATATCTATTTTGAGACTCTATAAACGAAAAATACGTTTTTTTTTGTACAAACAATCTTAATAAGATTAAAGACAAATCCTTCAAAGGCAACAAAAAAATTAGAAAATAAAGAAAATATATCAAGACATTTTTCTACCTATAAACAGAAAATTTTTGAAAAATTTTCTTTAAACAAAATATTTTTGAAAAATGTTTTTTAAAAAGAAATTTTTTTTTTAAATTTTCTTTAAATAGAAAATTTTCTTTAAACAAAAAATTTTTGAAAAATTTTCTTTAAATAAAATTTTTTTTTTTAAATTTCCTATAAACAGAAATTTTGAAAAATTTCCTATAAACAGAAAATTTTTGAAAAATTTCCTAAAAACAGAAAATTTTTAAACAAAATTTCCTAAAAACAGAAAATTAAAAAAAAATCCTAAAAACAGACATTTTTAAAAAAATTTTTTATAAACAGAAAATTTTTAAAAAAATTTCCTATAAACAGAAATTTTTGAAAAATTTCCTTTAACATAAAATTATTTAAAAATTTCCTATAAACAGAAAATTTTTGAAAAATTTTCTATAAATAAAAAATTTCTTATAAAAAGAAAGTTTTTAAAAAATATCCCATAAACAAAAAATTTTTGAAAAATTTCCTATAAACAGAAAATTCCTGAAAAATTTCCAATAAACAGACAATTTTTAAAAAAAATCCTATAAACAGAAAATTTCTGAAAAATTTCTTATAAAAAGAAAATTTTGAAAAATTTCCTATTAACAGAAAATTTTCCTAAAAGCAGAAAAATTTTAAAAAATTTCTTAAAAACATAAAATTTTTGAATAATTTCCTATAAACAGAAATTTTTCAAAAACTTCCTATAAACAGAAAATTTTTGGAAAATTTCCTATAAACAGAAAATTTTTGAAAAATTTTCTTTAAACAAAATATTTTTGAAAAATGTTTTTTAAAAAGAAATTTTTTTTTAAATTTTCTGTAAATAGAAAATTTTCTTTAAACAAAAAATTTTTGAAAAATTTTCTTTAAATAAAATTTTTTTTTTTAAATTTCCTATAAACAGAAATTTTGAAAAATTTCCTATAAACAGAAAATTTTTGAAAAATTTCCTAAAAACAGAAAATTTTTAAACAAAATTTCCTAAAAACAGAAAATTAAAAAAAAATCCTAAAAACAGACATTTTTAAAAAAATTTTTATAAACAGAAAATTTTTAAAAAAATTTCCTATAAACAGAAATTTTTGAAAAATTTCCTTTAACATAAAATTATTTAAAAATTTCCTATAAACAGAAAATTTTTGAAAAATTTTCTATAAATAAAAAATTTCTTATAAAAAGAAAGTTTTTAAAAAATATCCCATAAACAAAAAATTTTTGAAAAATTTCCTATAAACAGAAAATTCCTGAAAAATTTCCAATAAACAGACAATTTTTAAAAAAAAATCCTATAAACAGAAAATTTCTGAAAAATTTCTTATAAAAAGAAAATTTTGAAAAATTTCCTATTAACAGAAAATTTTCCTAAAAGCAGAAAAATTTTAAAAAATTTCTTAAAAACATAAAATTTTTGAATAATTTCCTATAAACAGAAATTTTTCAAAAACTTCCTATAAACAGAAAATTTTTGGAAAATTTCCTATAATTTTTGAAAAATTTCCTATAAACAGAAAATTTCTGAAAAATTTAATATAAACAGAAAATTTTTTAAAAATTTCCTATAAACAGAAAATTTTTAAAGAAAATCCCTATAAACAGAAAAATTTTGAAAAATATCCTATAAAAAGAAATTTTTTAAAAATTTTCTATAAACAGAAAATTTTTGAAAAATTTTCTTTAAATATAAATTTTTTTGAAAAATTTTCTCTAAATAGAAAATATTTTAAAAATTTTCTAAAAACGGAAAATTTTTTAAAAATTTCCTAAAAACAGAAAATTTTTAAAAAATGTCCTATACACAGAAAATTTTTTAAAAATCTCCTACAAACAGAAAATTTTTGAAAAATTTCCTATAAACAGAAAAATTCTGAAAAATTTCCAATAAAAAGAAAATTTTTGAAAAATTTCCTATAACAGAAAAATTTTCTTTAAATAGAAATTTTTTGAAAAATTTCCTAAAAACAAAAAATTTTTGAAAAATTTCCTATAAACAGAAAATTTCTGAAAAATTTCATATAAATATAAAATTTTTGAAAAATTTCCTAAAACCAGAAAATTTTTGAAAAATTTCCTAAAACCAGAAAATTTTTGAAAAATTTCCTAAAAACAGAAACTTTTTGAAAAATCTCCTATAAAAAGAAAATTTTTTAAAAATCTATCCATTAAATTATATTTAAATTTTTAAAAATTTTACTAAAAACAGAAAATGTTTGAAAAATTTCCTATACGCATAAAATTTTTAAAAAATCCCTAATAAACAGAAAATTTCTGAAAATTTTTTAATAAAAATAAAGTTTTTGAAAAATCTCCTATAAACAGAAAGTTTTTGAAAATTTTTAAAAAATCTTTGTTTGTCTATCGTCAACTTTTCTATAGAAATGTTTGCCTAACGTCAACTTTTCTGTAGAAATGTTTGCCTAACGTCAACTTTTCTATAGAAATGTTTGCCTAACGTCAACTTTTCTATAGAAATGTTTGCCTATCGTCAACTTTTCTATAGAAATGTTTGCTTAACGTCAACTTTTCTATAGAAATGTTTGCCTAACGTCAGCTTTTCTTTAGAAATGTTTGCCTAACGTCAACTTTTCTATAGAAATGTTTGCCTAACGTCAACTTTTCTATAGAAATGTTTGCCTATCGTCAACTTTTCTATAGAAATGTTTGCTTAACGTCAACTTTTCTATAGAAATGTTTGCCTAACGTCAACTTTTCTATAGAAATGTTTGCCTAACGTTAACTTTTCTATAGAAATGTTTGCCTAACGTAAACTTTTCTATAGAAATGTTTGCCTAACGTTAACTTTTCTATAGAGATGTTTGCCTAACGTCAGCTTTTCTATAGAAATATTTGCCTAACGTCAACTTTTCTATAGAAATGTTTGCCTAACGTCAACTTTTCTATAGAAATGTTTGCCCAACGTCAACTTTTCTATAGAAATGTTTGCCTAACGTCAACTTTTCTATAGAAATGTTTGCCTAACGTCAACTTTTCTATAGAAATGTTTGCCTAACGTCAACTTTTCTATAGCAATGTTTGCCTTACGTCAACTTTTATATAGAAAGTATGCCTAACGTCAACTTTTCTATAGAAATGTTTGCCTTATTTCAACTCTTCTATAGAAATGCTTGCCTAACTTCAACTTTTTAAGAGAAATGTTTGCCTAACGTCAACTTTTCTATAGAAATGTTTACCTATCATTAACTTTTCTATAGAAATATTAGCCTTTCATCAACTTTTCTATAGAAATGTTTGCCTATCATCAACTTCTCTATGGAAATGTTTGCCTATCGTCAACTTTTCTATAGAAATATTTGCCTATCATCAATTTCTCTATAGTAATATTATCCTTTCATCAACTTTTCTATAGAAATGTTTGCCTAGCGTCAACTTTTCCATAGAAATGTTTGTCTATCGTCAACTTTTCTATCGTTTTCTTTACATATGTATATTATTTTCTAAAGGTAAACAAGTTAAATGTATCTTTTATTTCTACTCATATCCCACTCAAGTTTTTTTGTATCTCAAGTATTTGTTAAAGTATAAAACTGATTCTTTTCAAAACCATTGAGGTCATTTTGAGTAGAGTAGAGATGCCTCTTTCTTTAGGAAAATAAAGAAAACCATAAAGAAAAATAATGGAAAACCTACAACTAAAATGTATTTGTTTTAGTGCATGAATACGAGTATGTTTTAGTTTCTTTCTCAGTATTTTTGCTTTTAATTTTTTTTCTATTTACCAACATGCATTGACATGCTTTCCTTAAGTAAACAAATACTTAAATAAATATTTTTATATTTATGTGTTTTTATAGAATAACACATTCACACATACATACATTAACTCATTCATTTCTATTTCTATGATACAATTGCATTCATATTTCTAGGATTTTCTTTCCATTTTTTTTTCGAAATACAAAACAAACTTTTCTTTAGAGAAAATTTTATTTACATTTAAAAGTGATACTTAAGAGCCAGAGACAACAGACAAACAGTATCACATTCATACATTCATACATGTATGAGCTGGAAACTGTTTCTATCTTTTGTCCAGCTTTGGCAAATAAATAGAATTTTGTGAAAGAGGTATCTTAAATATTTTTAGCAAAACTACAGGGATTAATCAATTAGGATGTTTAGAAATGCTTATTGGATAGTATTTAGTTTTTAAAATGTTCTACAGGATTAAGTAATTTTTTTTTAATTTCTATAAAGGATAAAGCAAACAAAAATTTAGACATATTCAAAGCTCATATTATAACTTAATTTATTGGATGCTATTAAAATTATTTTTACCTATTACAATAGTAGCATAAGGACTAAGCCTGACCAATGACTTAATGAAATGACCTCTTTTTCAGAAACTGGAACGATACATTTTGTTGGCAAGTGCGAATAGGTAAGTAAAATCGAAAACTCCGACTGTCAAACAAAAAAAGAGTCCTATAAACACACAATTTTTAAAAAATTTCCTATAAACACAACATTTTTGAAAATTTTCTTTAAACAAAAAATTTTTAAAAAATTTTCTTAAAACCGAAAATTTTTGAAAATTTTGCTGAACAGAAAATTTTTAAAAAATTTCCTTTAAATATAAAATTTTTGAAAAATTTCCTAAAAACAGAAAAATTTTGAAAAATTTCATAAAAACAGAAAATTTTGTAAAAATTTCCTATAAACAGAATTTTTTTTGAAAATTTCCTAAAAACAGAAAATTTGTAAAAAAATTTCCTATAAACAGAAAATTTTTTAAAAATTTCCTATAAAGAGAAAATTATTGAAAAATTTCTTATAAACAGAAAATTTTTGAAAACTTTCCTTTTAACCAAAAATTTTTCAAAATTTGACATAAACAACAAATTTTTGAAAAATTTCCTAAAAACAGAAAATTTTTTAAAAATCTCCCATAAATAGAAAATTTTTGAAAAATCTCATATAAACAGAAAATTTTTGAAAAATTTCCCATAAACCAAAAATTTTGAAAAAATTATCTTTAAACAGAAAATTTTTCTAGAAAAATCGAAAACTCCGACTGTCAAAAAATTCCTATACACACAAAATTTTTGAAAAATTTCCTATAAACAAAAAATTTTTGAAAAATTTTCTTAAAAACAGAAAAAAAAAATTTGAAAAAATTAACGAAATTTTTAAAAAATTTCCTTTAAATAGAAAATTTTTTAAAAATTTTCTATAAACAGAAAATTTTTAAAAAATTTCCTTTAAAAAGAAAACTTCCTAACAACAGAAAATTTTTAAAAAAATATTTTTTTTTAAAAATTTCCTTTAAACAGAAAATTTTTGAAAAATTTTCTTTAAACAGAAAAATTTTAAAAATTTCATATAAACAGAAAATTTTTGAAAAATCTCTTATAAAGAAAATTTTTTTTAAAAATTTTCCCATAAACCAAAAATTTTTGAAATTTCCTATAAACAGAACATTTTTGAAAAATCTCCTATAAACAAAAATTATTTAAAAATTTTCCCATAAACCAAAAATTTTTAAATTTCCCATAAAGAGATAATTTTTGAAAAATCTCTTATAAACAGATAATTTTTAAAAATTTACCCATAAACCAAAAATTTAAAAAATTGTCTATAAACAGAAAATTTTTGAAATTTTTTTAATAAACAGAAAATTTTAAAAATTTTCCTGAAAACAGATAATTTTTAAAAAAATTTCCTATAAACAGAAAATTTTTAAAAAATTCCCTATAGACAGAAAACTATTGAAAGTTTCTTATAAACAGAAATTTTTTAAAAATTTCCCATAAACAGAAAATTTTAAAAAATTTTCCTAAAAACAGAATCTCTGAAATAGGCTAAAAAAATAATGAATTGCGATCGCCTGATGATTTATTTGTATCCAAAAGACCTAATGTTTACGGTTTTGGAATTCTGGTAAAGCTTTCGTGTAAGGTTTTAAAGAAATCCAAACGAAGGTATGTCTTTAGAGTCTAGACGAAAGTAACTTGACGCCTAATTCTAATGCACACGAGAGCGTTAGGAAACTCTTAATCACAAAATCAAGACAAGAACTTTCTTCTGGAGTTTGGTCAGAACCTGAAAATATAAAATACAGTCTCCTTCTCTTCTGATGAACTTGGGTATGTGGGCAGTTCTTTCATCACAAAACAAAGCAAGAGCTTATCATCATTTCACAACAGCACAGACCAATTGTGCAGTGCAATCGAGCCACATAGCTTTGTTTATTTATAAACTGTTTGGTCACTTTCATATCGACCATGAACGCGAAAAAAAACCCACATCCCACAAAATGAATGAATGCTCTTTCCAAATGATGTACATATATTCATATGTACAACCACACATTTATTGTAGGTATTTTGCAAACAAAGTAAAACTTATTTTTGATTTTCAATTTAAATGCAAAGACGAGAGTTGCTTTTTATGTCGAAAAGTTTGCCTAAGTCAACTTTTCCATACAAATGTTTGAAAACAATTTTGAAAAATTTCCTAAAAACAGAAAATTTTTGAAAAATTTCCTAGAAACAGAAAATTTTTGAAAAATTTCCTATAAACAGAAAATTTTTGAAAAATTTCCTATAAACAGAAAATTTTTGAAAAATTTCCTAAAAACAGAAAATTTTTGAAAAATTTCCTAGAAACAGAAAATTTTTGAAAAATTTCCTATAAACAGAAAATTTTTGAAAAATTTCCTATAAACAGAAAATTTTTGAAAAATTTCCTATAAACAGAAAATTTTTGAAAAATTTCCTAAAAACAGAAAATTTTTGAAAATTTTCATAAAAACAAAAAATTTTTGAAAAATTTCCTATAAACAGAAAATTTCCTATAAACAGAAAATTTTTGAAAAATTTCCTATAAACAGAAAATTTTTAAACAGATTTCCTAAAAACAGAAAATTTTTGAAAAATTTCCTATAAACAGAAAATTTTTTAAAAAATTCCTATAAAAAAAATTTAAATTTTCCAAAAACAGAAAATTTTTGAAAAATTTCCTATAAACAGAAAATTTTTGAAAAATTTCCTAAAAAGAGAAAATTTTTGAAAAATTTCCTAAAAACAGAAAATTTTTGAAAAATTTCCTAAAAACAGAAAATTTTTGAAAATTTTCATAAAAACAAAAAATTTTTGAAAAATTTTCTATAAACAGAAAATTTCCTATAAACAGAAAATTTTTGAAAAATTTCCTATAAACAGAAAATTTTTAAACAAATTTCCTAAAAACAGAAAATTTTTGAAAAATTTCCTATAAACAGAAAATTTTTTAAAAAATTCCTATAAAAAAAATTTAAATTTTCCAAAAACAGAAAATTTTTGAAAAATTTCCTATAAACAGAAAATTTTTGAAAAATTTCCTATAAATAGAAAATTTTTGAAAAATTTCCTATAAACAGAAAATTTTTGAAAAATTTCCTAAAAACAGAAAATTTTTGAAAAATTTCCTAAAAACAGAAAATTTTTGAAAAATTTCCTAAAAACAGAAAATTTTTGAAAAATTTCCTAAAAACAGAAAATTTTTGAAAAATTTCCTAAAAACAGGAAATTTTTGAAAAATTTTCCATAAAATTTTTATAAAAATTTCCTATAAACAGAATTTCTAGAAAAATTTTCTTTATACAGAAAAATTTAAAAAAACTTTGTGTAAACACAAATTTTTTCGTCAAATTTTCTTTAGAAATGTTTGCCTAACGTCTACTTTTCTATAGAAATCTTTAACTTTTCTATAGAAATGTTTTGCCTATCGTCAACTTTTCTATAGAAATGTTTACCTATCGTCAACTTTTCTATAGAAATGTTTGCCTATCTTCAACTTTTCTATAGAAATGTTTGCCTATCGTCAATTTTTCTATAGAAATGTTTGCCTATCGTCAACTTTTCTATAGAAATGTTTGCCTATCGTCAACTTTTCTATAGAAATATTTGCCTATCGTCAACTTTTCTATAGAAATGTTTGCCTATCGTCAACTTTTCTATAGAAATGTTTGCCTATTGTCAACTTTTCTATAGAAATGTTTGCCTATAGTCAACTTTTCTATAGAAATGTTTGCCTATAGTCAACTTTTCTATAGAAATGTTTGCCTATCGTCAACTTTTCTATAGAAATGTTTGCCTATCGTCAACTTTTCTATAGAAATGTTTGCCTATCGTCAACATTTTTATAGAAATGTTTGCCTATCGTCAACTTTTCTATAGAAATGTTTGCCTGACGTCAACTTTTCTATAGAAATGTTTGCCTATCGTCAACATTTTTATAGAAATGTTTGCCTATCGTCAACTTTTCTATAGAAATGTTTGCCTATCGTCAACTTTTCTATAGAAATGTTTGCCTACCGTCAACTTTTCTATAGAAATGTTTGCCTATCGTCAACTTTTCTATAGAAATGTTTGCCTATCGTCAACTTTTCTATAGAAATGTTTGCATATCGTCAACTTTTCTATAGAAATGTTTGCCTATCGTCAACTTTTCTATAGAAATTTTTGCCTATCGTCAACTTTTCTATAGAAATGTTTGCCTATTGTCAACTTTTCTATAGAATTGTTTGCCTATTGTCAACTTTTCTATAGAAATGTTTGCCTATAGTCAACTTTTCTATAGAAATGTTTGCCTATCGTCAACTTTTCTATAGAAATGTTTGCCTATCATCAACTTTTCTATAGAAATGTTTGCCTGACGTCAACGTTTCTATAGAAATGTTTGCCTATCGTCAACATTTCTATAGAAATGTTTGTCTATCGTCAACTTTTCTATAGAAATGTTTGCCTATTGTCAACTTTTCTATAGAAATGTTTGCCTATCGTCAACTTTTCTATAGAAATATTTGCCAATCGTCAACTTTTCTATAGAAATGTTTGTCTATCGTCAACTTTTCTATAGAAATGTTTGCCTATTGTCAACTTTTCTATAGAAATGTTTGCCTATCGTCAACTTCTCTATAGAAATGTTTGCCTATCGTCAACTTTTCTATAGAAATGTTTGTCTATCGTCAACTTTTCTATAGAAATGTTTGCCTATCGTCAACTTTTCTATAGAAATGTTTGTCTATCGTCAACTTTTCTATAGAAATGTTTGCCTATCGTCAACTTTTCTATAGAAATGTTTGCCTATCGTCAACTTTTCTATAGAAATGTTTGCCTATCGTCAACTTTTCTATAGAAATGTTTGCCTATCGTCAACTTTTCTATAGAAATGTTTGCCTATCGTCAACTTTTCTATAGAAATGTTTGCCTATTGTCAACTTTTCTATAGAAATGTTGTCATATTGTTAATTTTTCTATAGCAATGTTGTCCTATCGCACTGGTATTGCCTACACTCAAAACATAAAAAGCAACCATTGCATAATGTAAAAATGCTTCCACAAACAGTTTAAATTGTTAACAAAATAAAAAATTCAAATGAAATATTGGTAAAAAAAGATAGAGTGAAAATATAATTGAACCGAAAAATATTAACCATGACAACCGAAAAGTGTTTGTTTTATGTCATTCATTCATTTATTTTCAACTGCATTTAAATTTAAATTTGATTCCAAAAAGAAGGACTTAAATCAATTGAATAAAAATTAATGTTAAAATATTGAACATGCAATTAGTTCAATATCATTTTAAGGGAAACTGTGGTAGTAAAATATTATAATGGAAATATTTTGTTTTGAAAAATTATTTGAATAGCAAATTAATTTTCTAATAAATGAAAACATTTATTTAGGGTAAATGAATTAATTGAGGGTGATACTTTACTTTTTTTTACTAAATTTATTTTTTTTATCTATACAATAAAATGTTAAATAGAATATGAGCTGGACTATAATCTAGACAGAAAACTTGAATAGGAACTTAGCTACAAACTCGGGTAGTAGTCAATAAGTCCCTACTTCCTTCTCAACTGCCATTTAAAATTCAATTACAAAACTATTTACATTAATATTCTCCTCCAATTGAATTATCTTTTGTTGCCTAGTGTATGTTCATTAGTCGCCCAATAATCTCATTTTGGTGTCACTTTAAAGTACGGTCACATGTTGGCAGAAACAAGTTGGTTAAAATGGAAATCCGCACAATGCTGCACATCCTCAATATCCTCAATGGAATAGATTTCATTTCTGTTTGGTTGGGATGTTACTTTTTTGTTGTTTTTGCTTTTTTTCCATATCCTCCCACTCCTCCGACAGAGAGAACGTGTAAGCAATTGTAATCACTTTTTGAACCAGAGACATGTGAATACAAATGGGAAACGATATTGGGTGTTATGTGTCATTTTGGATTTGGTTAGAACTGAATACAGTGGCTTACAATAGTTTAAGAACACAAGGGGGAATTTAATGTGTTTGCGTTGAAATATTCAAGAATTTATGAAATAAGTTTGGAGGAATATGATTTCGTTTAATTTAATTTATATGCGATTTTATATTAAAAAAATTGTGTAACCTTAACATAATTTTATGATGTCATACTATTTCCGCTTAATTAAATATGAAAAGTTGGAAATACTTTTAAAAGTACCCAGGTGAAAAAAAATTAACCTATCTTAAACTTTTGTATAGAAATGTCTTCACAACCTGAACTTTTCTATAGAAATGTCTTCACAACCTGAACTTTTCTATAGAAATGTCTTCATAATATGAACTTTTCTACAGAAATGACTTCCTAATATGAACTTTTCTATAGAAATGTATTCCTAATCTGAACTTTTCTATATAAATGTCTTCCAAACATGAACTTTTCTATAGAAATGTCTTAATAACATGAACTTTTTTATAGAAATGTCTTCCTAACATCAACTTTTCTATAGAAATGCCTTCCTAAAATAAACTTTTCTATAGAAATGTCTTCCTAACATGAACTTTTCTATAGGAATGTCTTCCCAACGTCAACTTTTCTTTAGAAATGTCTTTCAAACGTCAACTTTTCTATAGAAATATCTTCCCAAGGACAACTTTTCCATACAAATGTCTTCCCAACTTCACCTTTTCTATAGAAATGTCTTCACAACATGAACTTTCTATAGAAAAGTCTTTATAACGTCAACTTTTCTATAGAAATATCTTCCTAACATGAACTATCTATAGAAATGTCTTTATAACGTCAACTTTTCTATATAAATATCTTCCTAACATGAACTTTTCTATAAAAAAGTCTTCCTAACGTCAACTTTTCTATAGAAGAGTCCTCGTAACATCAACTTTTCTATAGAAATGTCTTCCTATCGTCAACTTTTCTATAGGAATGTCTTCATATCGGCAACTTTTTTATAGAAATGTCTTCCTATCGTCAACTTTTCTATAGAAATGTCTTCCTATCGTAAACTTTTCTATAGAAATGTCTTCCTATCGTCAAATTTTCTATAGCAATGTCTTCCTATCGTCAACTTTTCTATAGAAATGTTTTCCTATCGTCAACTTTTCTATAGAAATGTCTTCCTATCGTCAATTTTTCTATAGAAATGTCTTCCTATCGTCAACTTTTCTATAGAAATGTCTTCCTATCGTCAACTTTTCTATAGAAATGTCTTCCTAACGTCATCTTTTCCATTGAAATGTCTTCCTAACCTCAACTTTTCCATAGAAATGTCTTCCTATCGTCAACTTTTCCATAGAAATGTCTTCCTAACGTCAACTTTTCCATAGAAATGTCTTCCTATCGTCAACTTTTCTATAGAAATGTCTTCCTATCGTCAACTTTTCTATAGCAATGTCTTCCTATCGTCAACTTTTCTATAGCAATGTATTCCTATCGTCAACTTTTCTATAGAAATGTCTTCCTATCGTCAACTTTTCTATAGAAATGTCTTCCTATCTTCAACTTTTCTATAGAAATGTCCTCCTATCGTAAACTTTTCTATAGAAATGTCTTCCTATCGTAAACTTTTCTATAGAAATGTCTTCCTATAGTCAACTTTTTTATAGAAATGTCTTCCTATCGTCAACTTTTCTATAGAAATGTCTTCCTATCGTCAACTTTTCTATAGAAATGTCTTCCTATCGTCAACTTTTCTATAGAAATGTCTTCCTATCGTCAACTTTTCTATAGAAATGTCTTCCTATCGTCAACTTTTCTATACAAATGTCTTCCTATCGTCAAGTATTATATAGAAATGTTGTGGGAGTCACTTTTCCTTGCCAAGTGACTCCCACTTGTTTGTTTCTCACTGGGTATGAATAATACGCGCTGTTGCTTTTTAAAAAATAACTACCCAACTATTTCTACTCTATTACCCAGATCTACTTGTAGTTCATAGACTACTCGAAAGTAATTTGTGATTACTCGCGTTTCCTGCTATGTAGAGCAGAAATGAAATAGCAATAAAAATAAATTAAAAAAAGAACTTTTAAGGAAAACATAAATGAATTCATATTATAATAATACCCAGGATAAATAAAATAATTTCATTAATTTAATAGAAATTTTGCAAAACAACGGAGAAAATTTAAAACAATTAAAAGCAACAAGGATAGCTAATATCCTTGAAAAAATATTTTTATTTTCAATTTCTGGTTATAACATTTTGGATTACTATACCTTTTGGCTAAAATCTTTCTGTTTTGAATGGAACAGCAACATTTCTATTATAGTTTTTAATTTAAATTATGCAAATAACTAATTTAACTAGAAGAAAAGGAAGAACAGGACAAAAGAAACAAAAACTTACTTACACAATCATAAAATATTTTGAAAACTTTTTATGTTTTACATGAAAACTAAAAGAACAAGAAAAGTTTTAAAATTTTATTCTTTTTGTTTTTCATTTTTGGAAACAAATATTTATGAGTTTTCAATGAAAAAGTAGGCAAATGCAATTTATAGGACAACAAAAAAGAGAAGGAAAGAAATCCAAAAAGAGAAGAAAAATTGCATGAACAAAAATTTAAAACCTTAAATTTCTATAGAAAAGTTGACGATGGGACAACATTTCTATATAAAGGTTGACGATACGACAACATTTCTATAGAAAAGTTGACGATAGGCAAACATTTCTATAGAAAATTGACGATAGGCAAACATTTCTATAGAAAAGTTGACGATAGGCAAACATTTCTATAGAAAAGTTGACGATAGGCAAACATTTCTATAAAAAAGTTGACGATAGGACAACATAGGCAAACATTTCTATACAAAAATTGACGATAGGAAGACATTTCTATAGAAAAGTTGACGATAGGAATACATTTCTATAGAAAAGTTGACGATAGGAATACATTTCTATAGAAAAGTTGACGATAGGAATACATTTCTATAGAAAAGTTGACGATAGGAATACATTTCTATAGAAAAGTTGACGATAGGAAGACATTTCTATAGAAAAGTTGACGATAGGAAGACATTTCTATAGAAAAGTTGACGATAGGAAGACATTTCTATAGAAAAGTTGACGATAGGAAGACATTTCTATAGAAAAGTTGACGATAGGAAGACATTTCTATAGAAAAGTTGACGATAGGAAGACATTTCTATAGAAAAGTTGACGATAGGCAAACATTTCTATAGAAAAGTTGACGATAGGCAAACATTTCTATAGAAAAGTTGACGATAGGCAAATATTTCTATAA
Source organism: Stomorhina lunata (assembly GCA_933228675.1). Taxonomy (NCBI): domain Eukaryota; kingdom Metazoa; phylum Arthropoda; class Insecta; order Diptera; family Rhiniidae; genus Stomorhina; species Stomorhina lunata. Next base: position 28,704,954 of record OW121740.1, read on the forward strand.
AAAAGTTGACGATAGGACAACATAGGCAAACATTTCTATACAAAAATTGACGATAGGAAGACATTTCTATAGAAAAGTTGACGATAGGAAGACATTTCTATAGAAAAGTTGACGATAGGAAGACATTTCTATAGAAAAGTTGACGATAGGAAGACATTTCTATAGAAAAGTTGACGATAGGAAGACATTTCTATAGAAAAGTTGACGATAGGAAGACATTTCTATAGAAAAGTTGACGATAGGAAGACATTTCTATAGAAAAGTTGACGATAGGAAGACATTTCTATAGAAAAGTTGACGATAGGAAGACATTTCTATAGAAAAGTTGACGATAGGAAAACATTTCTATAGAAAAGTTGACGATAGGAAAACATTTCTATAGAAAAGTTGACGATAGGAAGACATTTCTATAGAAAAGTTGACGATAGGAAGACATTTCTATAGAAAAGTTGACGATAAGAAGACATTTCTATAGAAAAGTTGACGATAGGAAGACATTTCTATAGAAAAGTTGACGATAGGAAGACATTTCTATAGAAAAGTTGACGATAGGAAGACATTTCTATAGAAAAGTTGACGATAGGAAGACATTTCTATAGAAAAGTTGACGATAGGAAGACATTTCTATAGAAAAGTTGACGATAGGAAGACATTTCTATAGAAAAGTTGACGATAGGAAGACATTTCTATAGAAAAGTTGACGATAGGAATACATTGCTATAGAAAAGTTGACGATAGGAAGACATTGCTATAGAAAAGTTGACGATAGGAAGACATTTCTATAGAAAAGTTGACGATAGGAAGACATTTCTATGGAAAAGTTGACGTTAGGAAGACATTTCTATGGAAAAGTTGACGTTAGGAAGACATTTCTATGGAAAAGTTTAGGTTAGGAAGACATTTCAATGGAAAAGATGACGTTAGGAAGACATTTCTATAGAAAAGTTGACGATAGGAAAACATTTCTATAGAAAAGTTGACGATAGGAAAACATTTCTATAGAAAAGTTGACGATAGGAAGACATTTCTATAGAAAAGTTGACGACAGGAAGACATTTCTATAGAAAAGTTGACGATAGGAAGACATTTCTATAGAAAAGTTGACGATAGGAAGACATTTCTATAGAAAAGTTGACGATAGGAAGACATTTCTATAGAAAAGTTGACGATAGGAAGACATTTCTATAGAAAAGTTGACGATAGGAAGACATTTCTATAGAAAAGTTGACGATAGGAAGACATTTCTATAGAAAAGTTGACGATAGGAACACATTTCTATAGAAAAGTTGACGATAGGAACACATTTCTATAGAAAAGTTGACGATAGGAAGACATTTCTATAGAAAAGTTGACGATAGGAAGACATTTCTACAGAAAAGTTGACGATAGGAAGACATTTCTATAGAAAAGTTGACGATAGGAAGACATTTCTATAGAAAAGTTGACGATAGGAAGACATTTCTATAGAAAAGTTGACGATAGGAAGACATTTCTATTGAAAAGTTGACGACTTTTCTATAGAAAAGTTGACGATAGGAAGACATTTCTATAGAAAAGTTGACGATAGGAAGACATTTCTATAGAAAAGTTGACGATAGGAAGACATTTCTATTGAAAAGTTGACGACTTTTCTATAGAAAAGTTGACGATAGGAAGACATTTCTATAGAAAAGTTGACGATAGGAAGACATTTCTATAGAAAAGTTGACGATAGAAAGACATTTCTATAGAAAAGTTGACGATAGGCAAACATTTCTATAGAAAAGTTGACGATAGGCAAACATTTCTATAGAAAAGTTGACGATAGGCAAACATTTCTATAGAAAAGTTGACGATAGGCAAACATTTCTATAGAAAAGTTGACGATAGGCAAACATTTCTATAGAAAAGTTGACGATAGGCAAACATTTCTATAGAAAAGTTGACGATAGGCAAACATTTCTATAGAAAAGTTGACGATAGGCAAACATTTCTATAGAAAAGTTGACGATAGGCAAACATTTCTATAGAAAAGTTGACGATAGGCAAACATTTCTATAGAAAAGTTGACGATAGACAAACATTTCTATAGAAGAGTTGACGATAGGCAAACATTTATATAGAAAAGTTGACGATAGGCAAACATTTATATAGAAAAGTTGACGATAGGAAGACATTTCTATAGAAAAGTTGACGATAGGAAGACATTTCTATAGACAAGTTGACGATAGGAAGATATTTTTATAGAAAAGTTGAAGATAGGAAGACATTTCTATAGAAAAGTTTACAATAGGAAGACATTCTTATAGAAAAGTTGACGTTAGGAAAATATTTCTATAGAAAAAACCATTTATATTTCATATAGAAAACATTGCGATGTTTTCTATTTCATATAGAAAACATTGCAATGTTTTCTACTTCATATATAAAACATTGCAATGTTTTCTACTTCATATATAAAACATTGCAATGTTTTCTATTTCATATAGAAAACATTGCAATGTTTTCTATTTCATATATAAAACATTGCGATGTTTTCTATTTCATATATAATTGCGATGTTTTCTATTTCATATAGAAAACACTGCGATGTTTTCTATTTCATATAGAAAACATTGTGGTGTTTTCTATTTCATATAGAAAACATTGTGGTGTTTTCTATATCACACAGAAAACATTACGATGTTTTCCATTTCATATAGAAAACATTACGATATTTTCTATTTCAAATAGAAACATTGCAATGTTTTCTATTTCATATAGAAAACATTGCGGTGTTTTCTATTTCATATAGAAAATATTGCGATGTTTTCTATTTTATATAGAAAACAATGCGATGTTTTCTATTTTATATAGAAAACATTGCGATGTTTTCTATTTCATATAGAAAATATTGCGATGTTTTCTATTTTATATAGAAAACAATGCGATGTTTTCTATTTCATATAGAAAACATTGCGATGTTTTCTATTTCATATAGAAAATATTGCGATGTTTTCTATTTTACTAACAATGCGATGTTTTCTATTTCATATAAATAGAAAAATTGCGTTTGTTTTACTTTTATACACAAAGAACCCATTCCTTTACATTACAGTTTTTTTTAAATATTCTAACATTTCATTAACAATATTTTTTACATTTTCATTTCCTTCCTTCAATTTATTAAAACGATTAAATAGTAAAGATAAACTCTAAAAATTTATTTCATAAAAACATTTTATTTTTTTGTTGCAATAGTTTTTGTTCATATAAATTTTTTGTTGCATGAAATTTATTGTATTCGAACATGATTTTTATCATTTCATTGAAAATAAATTTTTGTTTTACAACTTGAGATATTTGTTGCTGCTGCTGTTGGGGCTTTTAGTGTTTTTGTAAAACAACAAATTTACATTAATTTAAAAAATTTTCAAAATTTTGCTAAATTGACAATTTTGTAAAGTACATGCATGTAAATATTTTCAATAGAATGAATAAATTTGGGTAAACCATAAGTAAGATGTACTAATATTTTTAGTATTACTATTTTTACAGGGAATTTTTCGAAAATTTAATAAAAAAAATGTCCAATTTTTATAGGAAATTTTTAAAAAATGTCCTTTTTTATAGGAAATTTTTCAAAAATTTCCTATTTTTATAGGAAATTTTTCGAAAATTTAGTTTTTATATAGGAAGTTTTTCCAAAATTGATTATTATTTTAGGAAATTTTTCGAAAATTTGTGAGATCTAAAATTTAAATTTTTGTTCAATTTAACATGGATTCACTCAGTAGCTAGTTTAGGTATTTAGTTCTTTCATGTTGTATTATTTTGTTGTATTTTATACAAATTGTCGAAATTTGTTAAATTTGTATACAGATTAGATTTGTTGTTTGTTGGTCTAGAGGCAAACACCAAAAATAGTCTAGAGAATTTGGATAAATTTTGCATTGGATTGTTGCTAAATCAAATATTTGCAAACGATGGTTATTTAGTTAAATTGCCAAAGTTATTTTAAAGTCAAAACAATTTATTTACAGAAAATATTTAAAACTTTAAATTAACATTGTTTAAACATTAATTGGAAATATTGTGATTTTTTTTTGGAAAATGTATAACTTTACTTTAACAAATGTAATCCTAAATCAAAATCCCACCCCTTTAACCACCCAAATCACTTCTCTCATTTGAATCCAAACAATCCAAGTAAGCAAATCCCTTGTTAAACAAAAATAGCAATCACAATTTTAAATTGATTTTAAAGTGGGAAAAATAAACTACAAACCTTTTGTGCATTATGTACATTTGTATTGTTTAAACAACGTGATTTTTGTTCTATTTTCCAATTCAACCATTCGATTTGATTTCATTTGAATTGAATTGAATTTATTTTTTTCAAATAATTTTTTTTTTTTTGCTACTGCCACTTGCCACTTGTTTTTGTACGTATTGTACCAATTTAATCTGAAAATATTATTGTTTGATGACAGTTTTAGTATCTGAACTACATATAGAAATGCTTGAATACTTCTATTGTCATCGAAATGTAGATTGTTTTTTTTTGTGTTTGCAAGACTCCTCTAGATATTCCCTCAAAATACACGTTACATTTTCACGTTCCAATGAAATGCATTGTAATGCATATTAATGAAAAACAATTTCGCATAGAAAAAATTTCACCTGAACATCAAACATCGTTTTAAGCGCAAATATTTCACATTTGCTGCATCAGCAAAAAATGCTAGAATTTTGATGCATAAATAAATTTATTATTATTATTTGTGTAAATATTAATTTTACAACTGCAGTTAAATATATCGAAGTCACACATCAACTATTTATTGTATTTATTTAAAATATTTATTGTTTCTATTTATTCAAATTAAAGTTATGAAAGTATTTACTCATATTTTGGAAATTCTATCATTTAGAGGGTGAAACAATTTAAAAATAAGGCTATACCGAGATATAGGTTTGAAAATTTGTACCATTTTTATAAGAAATTTTTTATTATTTTTATAGGAAATTTTTCAAAAATTAATATTTTTAAAGAAAATTTTTCCTATTTTTATGGGAAATTTTTCAAAAATAGGAAAAATATGAAAATTTTCAAAAATTTCCTATTTTTATAGGAAATTTTTCAAAAATTTCCTATTTTATAGGAAATTTTTCAAAAATTTCCTATTTTTATAGGAAATTTTTCAAAAATTTAATATTTTTATAGGAAATTATTCAAAAATTTTCATATTTTTATAGGAAATTATTCAAAAATTTCCTATTTTTATAGGAAATTATTCAAAAATTTCCTATTTTTATAGGAAATTATTCAAAAATTTCCTATTTTTATAGGAAATTATTCAAAAATTTCCTATTTTTACAGGAAATTATTAAAAAATTTCCTATTTTTATAGGAAATTATTCAAAAATTTCCTATTTTTATAGGAAATTTTTCAAAAATTTCCTATTTTTATAGGAAATTTTTCAAAAATTTCCTATTTTTATAGGAAATTTTTCAAAAATTTCCTATTTTTATAGGAAATTTTTCAAAAATTTCCTATTTTTATAGGAAATTTTTCAAAAATTTCCTATTTTTATAGGTAATTTTTCAAAAATATCCTATTTTTATAGGAAATTTTTCAAAAATTTCCTATTTTTATAGGAAATTTTTCAAAATCTTCCTATTTTTATAGGAAATTTTTCAAAATCTTCCTATTTTTATAGGAAATTTTTCAAAAATTTACTATTTTTATAGGAAATTTTTCAAAAATTTACTAGTTTTATAGGAAATTTTTCAAAAATTTCCTATTTTTATAGGAAATTTTTCAAAAATTTACTATTTTTATAGGAAATTTTTCAAAAATTTCCTATTTTTATAGGAAATTTTTGAAAAATTTCCTATAAAAATAGGAAATTTTTGAAAAATTTTCTATAGGAAATTTTTTATTTTTATTTTTATAGGAAATTTTTCAAAAATTTCCTATTTTTATAGGAAAATTTTCAAAAATTTCCTATTTTTATAGGAAATTTTTCAAAAATTTCCTATTTTTATAGGAAATTTTTCAAAAATTTCCTATTTTTATAGGAAATTTTTCAAAAATTTCCTATTTTTATAGGAAATTTTTCAAAAATTTCCTATTTTTATAGGAAATTTTTCAAAAATTTCCTATTTTTATAGGAAATTTTTCAAAAATTTCCTATTTTTATAGGAAATTTTTCAAAAATTTCCTATTTTTATAGGAAAATTTTCAAAAATTTCCTATTTTTATAGGAAATTTTTCAAAAATTTCCTATTTTTATAGGAAATTTTTCAAAAATTTCCTATTTTTATAGGAAATTTTTCAAAAAATTTCCTATTTTTATAGGAAATTTTTCAAAAATTTCCTATTTTTATAGGAAATTTTTCAAAAATTTCCTATTTTTATAGGAAATTTTTCAAAAATTTCCTATTTTTATAGGAAATTTTTCAAAAATTTCCTATTTTTATAGGAAATTTTTCAAAAATTTCCTATTTTTATAGGAAATTTTTCAAAAATTTCCTATTTTTATAGGAAATTTTTCAAAAATTTCCTATTTTTATAGGAAATTTTTCAAAAATTTCCTATTTTTATAGGAAATTTTTCAAAAATTTCCTATTTTTATAGGAAATTTTTCAAAAATTTCCTATTTTTATAGGAAATTTTTCAAAAATTTCCTATTTTTATAGGAAATTTTTCAAAAATTTCCTATTTTTATAGGAAATTTTTCAAAAATTTCCTGTTTTTATAAGAAATTTTTCAAAAATTTCCTATTTTTATAGGAAAATTTCCTATTTTTATAGGAAATTTTTCAAAAATTTCCTATTTTTATAGGAAATTTTTCAAAAATTTCCTATTTTTATAGGAAATTTTTCAAAAATTTCCTATTTTTATAGGAAATTTTTCAAAAATTTCCTATTTTTATAGGAAATTTTTCAAAAATTTCCTATTTTTATAGGAAATTTTTTGATAATTTACTATTTCTAAAGACATTTTTGGGAAATTTGACTAACTATTTTTTCAATTATGTTATTAGTATTTTCATATTTTATTAGTATGTTTTTAAAACTACATTTAAAAAGTTGGAGGTAATGGAACTTTTAAAATGCACTTTTTATTAATACTTTCTATTTCAATAAACACTTAAAACTAAATACTTTTTAATAAATAATTAATTGCACATGCATACAAATACCTACACATTAACTAAACTATGCTACAGTGGAATGTATGAACAATGGTCCTGTTTTAATATTTTATACTTAGTATCATTGCCTGAATCTTAAATCTTAAAAAACACTTCAAAGTATTGTTCAAAGCCTTGTTTGTCAATAACATGATACCACTCATTCTCATTAGCAATTGAACAATGTATAATATTTATACTTCCACACGTAATTATTAAAATAAAACACAAACATACAAAACCCATTTAAAAACTCACCAACACGAATTCAAAAATTGAAATTTGTACAAAAAAACTAAAATTCACAAAAACTAAAAACCATTAAAGATGAGTAAATATTTATAAACTTTTTAAATGAAATAAATTAAATATGCGGTCAGTTGGCGTGAAAAAAATGTTGCTATAAAAGCAATAAATTATTTTTAAATAATTTTTAATTTTTGCTATTTTATTGTTTAAATTGAAATAAGTATTAATTTATTAAAGCGTGGAATAAGTTAAAACAATTGCAAGTGACTCTCAATAGCGTATGAGTATAATCAATGGTTTTACTATGAGGCGTATGAGGAATAAATTCAATGAAATCATTCAGAGGAAATTAATCATACGTACAGGTGTCTTATAGATAATTTAACTTGTACGAGTATGTTAAGCAAATGCTATGGGTTTAAAAATGGTTAAATAATATGATATTAAAAATGTTGTAGAATTACAATCAAATAGATTTTAAATTTAGTTTCATTTATCAAAGTTCAAGTGGTAAATCACTTTTACTAAGTAGTTTTTAAACTTTTTACTTCTTGCCTCTATAAGATTAATGTCATAAATATTCAACTTTATCACTTAATACCATTATAATCTCTGTGTCGGAAAAATTGTGGTTCAACAAAGCACAAATCTATCAAAAAATATTATGGTAAAAAATAAAATATAATTAACCACTTAATATACAAAATTATTTTGAATTAATTTAATTAAAAAGCTTTAAATTATATTTTTAAAAACAATTTAACAGATTGAAATTCTTATACCTGGATTGCTAATTCAGCTCTAGATCAGGTTCCATTTCAGGTTCTAGTTAAGGTTCTAGCTCAGGTTCTAGTTCGGGTTCCAGTTCAGATTCTAGTTCAAGTTCTAGTTCAGGTTCTATTTCAGGTTCTAGTGTAAGTTCTAGTTCAGATTCTAGGTTAGGTTCTTTTTCAAGTTCTAGTTCTGGTGCTAATTCAGGTTCTAGTTCAGGTTCTAGTTTAGGTTCGGGTTTAAGTTCAAGTTCAGGTTCTAGTTCAGTTTCTAGTTCAGTTCTAGTTCAGTTCTAGTTCAGTTCTAGTTCAGTTCTAGTTCAGTTCTAGTTCAGTTCTAGTTCAGTTCTAGTTCAGTTCTAGTTCAGTTCTAGTTCAGTTCTAGTTCAGTTCTAGTTCAGTTCTAGTTCAGTTCTAGTTCAGTTCTAGTTCAGTTCTAGTTCAGTTCTAGTTCAGTTCTAGTTCAGTTCTAGTTCAGTTCTAGTTCAGTTCTAGTTCAGTTCTAGTTCAGTTCTAGTTCAGTTCTAGTTCAGTTCTAGTTCAGTTCTAGTTCAGTTCTAGTTCAGTTCTAGTTCAGTTCTAGTTCAGTTCTAGTTCAGTTCTAGTTCAGTTCTAGTTCAGTTCTAGTTCAGTTCTAGTTCAGTTCTAGTTCAGTTCTAGTTCAGTTCTAGTTCAGTTCTAGTTCAGTTCTAGTTCAGTTCTAGTTCAGTTCTAGTTCAGTTCTAGTTCAGTTCTAGTTCAGTTCTAGTTCAGTTCTAGTTCAGTTCTAGTTCAGTTCTAGTTCAGTTCTAGTTCAGTTCTAGTTCAGTTCTAGTTCAGTTCTAGTTCAGTTCTAGTTCAGTTCTAGTTCAGTTCTAGTTCAGTTCTAGTTCAGTTCTAGTTCAGTTCTAGTTCAGTTCTAGTTCAGTTCTAGTTCAGTTCTAGTTCAGTTCTAGTTCAGTTCTAGTTCAGTTCTAGTTCAGTTCTAGTTCAGTTCTAGTTCAGTTCCAGTTCAGTTCTAGTTCAGTTCTAGTTCAGTTCTAGTTTAGTTCTAGTTCAGTTCTAGTTCAGTTCTAGTTCAGTTCTAGTTCAGTTCTAGTTCAGTTCTAGTTCAGTTCTAGTTCAGTTCTAGTTCAGTTCTAGTTCAGTTCTAGTTCAAGTCTAGTTCAGTTGTAGTTCAGTTCTAGTTCAGTTCTAGTTCAGTTCTAGTTCAGTTCTAGTTCAGTTCTAGTTCAGTTCTAGTTCAGTTCTAGTTCAGTTCTAGTTCAGTTCTAGTTCAGTTCTAGTTCAGTTCTAGTTCAGTTCTAGTTCAGTTCTAGTTCAGTTCTAGTTCAGTTCTAGTTCAGTTCTAGTTCAGTTCTAGTTCAGTTCTAGTTCAGTTCTAGTTCAGTTCTAGTTCAGTTCTAGTTCAGTTCTAGTTCAGTTCTAGTTCAGTTCTAGTTCAGTTCTAGTTCAGTTCTAGTTCAGTTCTAGTTCAGTTCTAGTTCAGTTCTAGTTCAGTTCTAGTTCAGTTCTAGTTCAGTTCTAGTTCAGTTCTAGTTCAGTTCTAGTTCAGTTCTAGTTCAGTTCTAGTTCAGTTCTAGTTCAGTTCTAGTTCAGTTCTAGTTCAGTTCTAGTTCAGTTCTAGTTCAGTTCTAGTTCAGTTCTAGTTCAGTTCTAGTTCAGTTCTAGTTCAGTTCTAGTTCAGTTCTAGTTCAGTTCTAGTTCAGTTCTAGTTCAGTTCTAGTTCAGTTCTAGTTCAGTTCTAGTTCAGTTCTAGTTCAGTTCTAGTTCAGTTCTAGTTCAGTTCTAGTTCAGTTCTAGTTCAGTTCTAGTTCAGTTCTAGTTCAGTTCTAGTTCAGTTCTAGTTCAGTTCTAGTTCAGTTCTAGTTCAGTTCTAGTTCAGTTCTAGTTCAGTTCTAGTTCAGTTCTAGTTCAGTTCTAGTTCAGTTCTAGTTCAGTTCTAGTTCAGTTCTAGTTCAGTTCTAGTTCAGTTCTAGTTCAGTTCTAGTTCAGTTCTAGTTCAGTTCTAGTTCAGTTCTAGTTCAGTTCTAGTTCAGTTCTAGTTCAGTTCTAGTTCAGTTCTAGTTCAGTTCTAGTTCAGTTCTAGTTCAGTTCTAGTTCAGTTCTAGTTCAGTTCTAGTTCAGTTCTAGTTCAGTTCTAGTTCAGTTCTAGTTCAGTTCTAGTTCAGTTCTAGTTCAGTTCTAGTTCAGTTCTAGTTCAGTTCTAGTTCAGTTCTAGTTCAGTTCTAGTTCAGTTCTAGTTCAGTTCTAGTTCAGTTCTAGTTCAGTTCTAGTTCAGTTCTAGTTCAGTTCTAGTTCAGTTCTAGTTCAGTTCTAGTTCAGTTCTAGTTCAGTTCTAGTTCAGTTCTAGTTCAGTTCTAGTTCAGTTCTAGTTCAGTTCTAGTTCAGTTCTAGTTCAGTTCTAGTTCAGTTCTAGTTCAGTTCTAGTTCAGTTCTAGTTCAGTTCTAGTTCAGTTCTAGTTCAGTTCTAGTTCAGTTCTAGTTCAGTTCTAGTTCAGTTCTAGTTCAGTTCTAGTTCAGTTCTAGTTCAGTTCTAGTTCAGTTCTAGTTCAGTTCTAGTTCAGTTCTAGTTCAGTTCTAGTTCAGTTCTAGTTCAGTTCTAGTTCAGTTCTAGTTCAGTTCTAGTTCAGTTCTAGTTCAGTTCTAGTTCAGTTCTAGTTCAGTTCTAGTTCAGTTCTAGTTCAGTTCTAGTTCAGTTCTAGTTCAGTTCTAGTTCAGTTCTAGTTCAGTTCTAGTTCAGTTCTAGTTCAGTTCTAGTTCAGTTCTAGTTCAGTTCTAGTTCAGTTCTAGTTCAGTTCTAGTTCAGTTCTAGTTCAGTTCTAGTTCAGTTCTAGTTCAGTTCTAGTTCAGTTCTAGTTCAGTTCTAGTTCAGTTCTAGTTCAGTTCTAGTTCAGTTCTAGTTCAGTTCTAGTTCAGTTCTAGTTCAGTTCTAGTTCAGTTCTAGTTCAGTTCTAGTTCAGTTCTAGTTCAGTTCTAGTTCAGTTCTAGTTCAGTTCTAGTTCAGTTCTAGTTCAGTTCTAGTTCAGTTCTAGTTCAGTTCTACTTTAGGTTCTAGTTCAGATTCTAGTTCAGCTCTAGTTCAGTTCTGAAAAATTTTTAAATTTCAAAAAACTTTTAAATGTCGTGGTAGTGTCCTAAAAGATTTAATAGTTCTTAAATGTAATCTCCTGTTTGTTTCTAAATTAACTCCTTATAACTTTCACAATAAGATTAAAATTTACACAATAAGATTAAAATTTACACTCTTCACTATCGTAAAGAAAACAAAGAAGCCAAAAACAGCCATTTCAATTTATAACCACATTATTCCTTTGTTTCTCCGCCAGTTTCCATTATTTTCAAAACGGAAACAAAAACTAAATAAAAAGGAAGAAGCGACATTTTTAATGACATTCTATGAACTCAAAGTACAATACCCAAAAAAAAAAAACAAAAACGGCAACAAAAGCTAGGAAAAGAAAGAAAAGCTAAGAAATAAAAAATATACTTGAAAAGAAAAGTTCATTTAAAAGAAATGACACTTTATTAAAGAACCATATACATTTGAATATCCTTGTAGTTGTTTTTCTTCCTTGTTCTATCCATATTTCGTGGTGACTGCTCCTTTTTTCTATCTTGTTGTTCTTTTTGCGAATAAATAAAATTTAAACAAATGTCGGTGTTCTTATGCTGCCAACAAACAACTGGGATTTCTAAAGCATAAGTGATTTCACTTTGGGTTCTAACAAAATTTTAAAGCTTAAAAAGAAAACAGTTTAATTTGCGGTAATTTCTTCTGTATTTTCTAAATAAATCCCTTTTCGCAATAGCTACTTTATGGTCATCAGTTTGTAAACCACTTTTACCACAAGAACCCCAAATGTTTAAAGTTTAATATTAAAATTAACCTTAATCTTAAAGCCAATCTAAAATCTACATAATTCCGAAATAAACGCAATCATAGACACACACACTATCTCCACAGGTTTTCCTTTTTTGTTTACGATTTCCGGGGAAAAACAAACACTTGAATTCATGAAAAACCACTTCAAAGCCAACAACACAGTTAGTGTGTTCTTTTGAGGCGGGACAATACAAACGAGCTTCTTTATAAACTTTTTGTTTGTACCCTACATCAAGGCAGAGCACGAACTTTAGTAATGAGAAAGATAGGAGAACATTTATGTATAAAAGTTGACCGTAAAACAAAATTTTTATAAAAAGTTGACGATTGCACATAGAAAAGTTGACGATAGGTTAACATTTCTAAAGCAAAGTTGATGAAAGGACAACATTTCTATAGAAAAGTTGACGATAGGCAAACATTTCTATAGAAAAGTTGACGATAGGCAAACATTTCTATAGAAAAGTTGACGATAGGCAAACATTTCTATAGAAAAGTTGACGATAGGCAAACATTTCTATAGAAGAGTTGACGATAGGCAAACATTTCTATAGAAAAGTTGACGATAGGCAAACATTTCTATAGAAAAGTTGACGATAGGCAAACATTTCTATAGAAAAGTTGACGATAGGCAAACATTTCTATAGAAAAGTTGACGATAGGCAAACATTTCTATAGAAAAGTTGACGATAGGCAAACATTTCTATAGAAAAGTTGACGATAGGCAAACATTTCTATAGAAAAGTTGACGATAGGCAAACATTTCTATAGAAAAGTTGACGATAGGCAAACATTTCTATAGAAAAGTTGACGATAGGCCAACATTTCTATAGAAAAGTTGACGATAGGCAAACATTTCTATAGAAAAGTTGACGATAGGCAAACATTTCTATAGAAAAGTTGACGATAGGCAAACATTTCTATAGAAAAGTTGACGATAGGCAAACATTTCTATAGAAAAGTTGACGATAGGCAAACATTTCTATAGAAAAGTTGACGATAGGCAAACATTTCTATAGAAAAGTTGACGATATGCAAACATTTCTATAGAAAAGTTGGCGATAGGCAAACATTTCTATAGAAAAGTTGACGATAGGCAAACATTTCTATAGAAAAGTTGACGATAGGCAAACATTTCTATAGAAAAGTTCACGATACATTTCTACAGAAAAGTTGACGATAGGCAAACATTTCTATAGAAAAGTTGACGATAGACAAACATTTCTATAGAAAAGTTGACGATAGGCAAACATTTCTATAGAAAAGTTCACGATACATTTCTACAGAAAAGTTGACGATAGGCAAACATTTCTATAGAAAAGTTGACGATAGACAAACATTTCTATAGAAAAGTTGACGATAGGCAAACATTTCTATAGAAAAGTTCTCGATACATTTCTATAGAAAAGTTGACGATAGGCAAACATTTTTATAGAAAAGTTGACGATAGACAAACATTTCTGTAGAAAAGTTGACGACAGACAAACATTTCTATAGAAAAGTTCGTGTTAGGAAGACATTCTATTGAAAAGTTGACGATAGGCAAACATTTCTATAGAAAAGTTGACGATAGGAAAACATTTTCTATATTAGGAAGACATTTCTATAGAAAAGTTCATATTAGAAAGACATTTCTATAGAAAAGTTGAGGTTAGGAAGACATTTCTCTACAAATATTGAGGTTAGAAAAACATTTCTATAGAAAAGCTGAGGTCAGGAAGACATTTCTATACAAAAGTTGAGGTTAGGAAAACATTTCTTGAGAAAAGTTGAGGTTAGGAAGACATTTCTAAAGAAAAGTTGAGGTTAGAAAGACATTTCTATAGAAAAGTTGAGGTTAAGAAGACATTCCTATAGAAAATGAGGTTAGGAAGACATTTCAATAGAAAAGTTGAGGTTAGGAATACATTTCTTAAGAAAAGTTGAGGTTAGGAAGATATTTCTATAGAAAAGTTAAGGTAATGAAGACATTTCTATAGAAAAGTTGTGGTTAGGAATATATTTCTTAAGAAAAGTTGTGGTTAGGAAGTCATTTTTATAGAAAAGTTAACGTTAGGAAGACATTTCTATAGAAAACTAGAGGTTAGAAAGACAATTCTATAGAAAACTTGAGGTAGGATGACTTTTTTATAGAAAAGTTGAGGTTAGGAAGACATTTCTGTAGAAAAGTTGAGGACAGGAAGACTTTTCTATAGAAAAGTTGAGGTTAGGAAGACATTTCTATAGAAAAGTTGAGGTTAGGAAGACATTTCTTTAGAAAAGTTAAGGTAAGGAAGACTTTTCTATGAAAAAGTTGACGTTAGGAAGACATTTCTACAGAAAAGTTGAGATTAGAAAGATATTTTAAGAAGGCATTTCTTTAGAAAAGTTCATGTTAGAACCTAATTAACAACTTAAACTAGAACCTGAACTAGAAGCTTACCTAGAACCTCAACCAAACCTTAACTAGAATCTGAACTAGAATCCCAACTAGAACATGAACTAGAAGCTAGAGTAGAACTTTAACTAAACCCTAACCGAGAATCTGAATTAGAAACTAAACTAGAACTGAACTGGAAGCTAAACCAGAACCTGAACTAAAACCTAATCTAGTCTTGCACTGAGGTTTTAGACTACGAACTTAAACTTAATTATTGTCTCCTTCCTAAAGCATCAATTTAAGTATGAACCCAATTCTAGAACTGAATACATGTTCGACAATATTTACAGACAAAGAGCAGCAAAACAAAACGGACAACAATAGCAACAATAAACTTTTTGTTGTTGTTGCAACTGCAGCCTGCCTGCACACACCAAACATTTGCCAGCAGGATGAAGCTTTTGTTGGTTGGTTGGTTGGTTTGTGGGTTGGAGGAGTCTATTGTTTATTAAGCAACAATTGTTGCTTCTCCACTGTTGATTGCGGGTTGCACTGGCTTCTCTGTTTTAGTGAAACAAAACAAAATACAAACAAAGTCTCCATAGAATTGTCACTATAAATGTCCGTTACGTAAAGTGCACTTTAAAAACAGAAAACTTTTCTTCTTTTTCCGAAATAAAGGATCTTAACAATAGAAAGAACGACGACGACGATGGTAATGATGATAGTGGCGATGAAAAAGTAATTGTGGTCATATGGAGAAATAAATTTGGGAAATCATAAAACTTTTATTTCAATTTTGTTTAAAAAGAAGAACTTATTTATTATTTCAACAAAGAAGGAAACTTTTTAAATAAATGTAAGAGAAAAGAATAAAAGATAATTTTCTCTGGTGATGAGTTTTATTTTTTTCATGTACGAGTATTAGAGTGTCCCAGAAAAAGTGAAAGTCGTTGTATCAAAAGATTGAGATATCGGGACTTGACACCAAAGTTTGGACATCCCAGTTATATGGGAAAAGAGTTTCTTTAGATTTCTTCAAAATGTTTCTACTAAGAATATGTTTTTAAATACATTTTTAACATCATACAGATAACAAAGAGAGCTTTCCAACGAGATATAAGACATTAATATCGGTTGAAAGACTTTCTAATTATTAAAGGTTTCCCAAAATATTTTACGTCCTTGAAGAAGCTCCTGAACATATGCAATACAATTTTTTTTTATTTTTAATAAATTTTAAAAAGTGACTGGTTTTACTTTTTTGAGACCTCAAGATATTTAATTATCCATTTTCGTTGAAATAGGCTAACGTTAAGTCACTTTTGCATAGGACGAAAAAAAATATTTTGTAACAAATTTGGGTGGTACGTCTTATGATACAACGACTTTCACTTTTTCTGGGACACTCTAATGTACGAGTATAAATTATTTTATCCTTTTTATATACATATATTTTGTTTAATTTCGTGAAATTTTTAATATTCTGCTGAAATCTGAAATCTGTTGAATAAATATTTAAATAAGATATGAGGAAATTTAGGTGAAGGACTTTTCGAGTATCGTTATAAAATGTAAGCAAGGACACGCTGGAATTAAAAAAAAAAAACGAAATATTATAATAATTATAAAGTTATGCCTTCTGCATTAATGGGTATTAGGGTGGAGCGAAAAACAACTTTTTTTGAAATTCGATACGACTGGGTTTAAAATCGTTGCTCAGAAATTTTTGTTTCGGTTTTTGGTAAATTTTAATCAATAATGATATGTTTTTGGCAAAACCAATGATTGGCTGTAGAAGACAACTAAATTAGCTTTCATTAGAGTCATAAATAAATATATATGCAGTAGTTTTTAAGTTATTGCAATTTGCCCTAGAAAATTCGTGTCTTTTTCAACACGCCTAAGGATATGCACCAAAAAAAATAACTTTAGAATACAGAAATCACAAATTAAGTCATTCCTTATCATCTAAAGACTTATAAGTACTAAATTGTTGAAATTTATTAAAATATAATTAAATTTACATAGTTTATTTTATACTGGAAAATGGTACTTTTTTTAAGGACCGTTTCAAAACTCACTTTTTAAGTTTTAGAAAATTTTGTTAAAAAAATATTCAAAATTTAAAAATTTTTGATCGACATGTTAAAATAGACAGATGTGGTAACAAAATCAAAAAAAGTTCAGTTTGATATCTCATATGGTTTCGCCGTATCTGCAACTTGAAATCGTAAAATTTCGTGAAAAAGTAAATTTTTGAACATTATTTATGTAGATGCATAGTAAATTTTATTAAAGTTTTTTTTTTGATAAAGCTAATACTGAATTGTATTGCCCAGTCATTGAGGATTGTCTACTAGAACATTTTTTTTTTGATATTGGATGAGCTTAACCCTTTTTTCATCGGGGTCAAAGGTCAAAATTTAGATTTTTAGTGGCAAAAATACGAAATATTATGAATTTAGTGGCGAATTTCTATCAAAATTAATAAAAATAATTATTTTTAAGAATGGTTATATTGTTTTATTAAAAATATTTTTTTTAACCCTTAACAGACATGGGGACAAAAATGAGCCAAAATTTAAGTTAAGTTAATTTTTTGCTGCATATCCTTAGGCGTGCTGAAAAGGACACGAATTTTCTATTGTAAATTGCAATAACTCAAAAACTACTACATGGATATTTAGTTTTTATGACTCTAATGAAAGTTAATTTAGTTGTCTTCTACATCCAATCATTGGTTTTGCCAAAAACATATCATTATTGATTGAAATTTACCAAAAACCGAAAAAGATCCCTATACAAATGGGTACTAGAAATAAATGTCCTGTGCGCCACCTCAGGACATTTTTTTTCTGAACACCTTAGGATGTAGAGCATCGATTTTTAATCCAGGCGTATCGAATTTCAATAAAAGTTGTTTTTCGCTCCACCCTAATGGGTATGTAAGACGAGTATGTGCTGCTGGTTATTTTAATAGAGTTAAAAAAGTTGCAATGCAATGCAGAAAATTTTTAAAGTAAACAACATTTAAATTCTTTAGAGATTGGAATTCATTGTTAAAATCATGATCTTGGTTGCAAGAACTTTTAAAATTCAGGAAAAGCTTTGGGAAGTGTTTTTATAGGACTAAGTTAACAAGAGCCCACAAAGAAGGGAGGGAGGATTTAATCATTTCAGACAGCTATGGTCCTTTATGACCTATCATACAGAAATGAAGTTCCACTTTCTATAACAAGATTTTACGTTTTATTAGTTTCCCCCAAAATATTTCAACTTTTCAATATAAGCCTCTAAATAATTGATGCCACTCATTTTCACAAATTCTTTATCATTATTAGAAAATGCTAACAAATTCATTAGAATAAAATTTATTACACGTTTCGCCACCAGAACATTAATAATCTTTGGCACAAAGTAGACACGTAATGGAAAATAATAGACAAAACGAATGAAATGATATTTGGGAAAAAAATATTGGCATTATTTTTTATAAATCATTTTTTAATGTTTCTGTGATGTTCATTTCAGTTATAAATTATGTATGAAAGTAAATAGATGTTTATACATATTCATGTGTTTATACATATGTATAAGTAAAGATATAAACGAACGTGGAAGAGCATCGTCATCTCATGATGTTTTATTACACCACTAATGAAGTGATGAAATGTCACTGTCTTTACATTCACACTGAAAGACATACAGGCAGACAAACTCACGCAAACAAATAAATTAAAGTTATACAACCAAACCCAGCAAGCATGACATACATACATAATTCCCACGACATTCCAATTAGAACAAGGGGTACTTCTCTCAGACAATGACCTGCATCCGATTCTATTTTTAGACTCATTGAAAGGGACATACGTTTTAACTACGGCTCCGTAGTTGTCTGGCCGGGGATCGAACTTGGGACCTCACGTATACTAGGCGCATGACTACCAAAAATTTTCTTTAAACAATTTTATACCCAAAATTTTTATTAACAAAATTCTATACCAAAAATTTTTTTAACAAAATTTTATACCGAAAATTTTCTTAATAAAATTTCTTAATAAAATTTCTTAATAAAATTTTATACCGAAATTTTTCTTAAAAAAAAAATTATATCCAAAATTTTTATTAACAAAATTTTATACCGAAAATTTTCTTTAAAAAATTGTATATTAAAAATTTTTATTAACAAAATTTTATACCGAAAATTTTCTTTGAAAAATTTTATAACCAAAAAATTTATTATCAAAATTTTTTACCGAAAATTTTCTTTAACAAAATTTTATGTCGAAAATTTTCTTTAACAAAATTTTATGTCGAAAATTTTCTTTAACAAAATTTTATACCAAAAATTTTCTATAACAAAATTTTTTACCGAAAATATTCTTCAAAAAAATTTTATATGGAAAAGTTTCTTCAGAATAATTTTATACCGAAAATTTAGTTTGGAAAAATTTGATATCGAAAATTTTCTTTAAAAAAATTTTATAGCAAAAATTTTCTTTAGAAAAATTTTATACCCAAAATTTTCTTTAACAAAATTTTCTTTAAAAAAATTTTATACCGAAAATTTTCTTTAGAAAAATTTTGCATCGAAATTTTTTTGCAGAAAAATTTTATACCGAAAATTTTCTTTAACAAAATTTAATAGCGAAAATTTTCTTTAAAAAAATGTTATACCAAAAATTTTCTTTCAAGAAATTTTATACCGAAAATTTTCTTTAACAAAACTTTATACGGAAAATTTTCTTTAAAAAAATTTTATTTAACAAAATTTACTAGTGAAAAAATCTTTTAAAAAATTTTTAACCAAAAATTTTCTTAAAAAAAGAAAAAAATTTATACGGAAAATTTTCTTTAAAAAAATTTTCTTTAAAAAAATTTTATACCGAAAATTTTCTTTAGAAAAATTTTACACCGAAAATTTTTTGCGGAAAAATTTTAAACCGAAAATTTTCTTTAACAAAATTTTATACCGAAAATTTTCTTTGAAAAAATTTTATCGGAAAATTTTCATTAAAAAAATTTTTATACCGAAAATTTTCTTTCGAAAAATTTTACATCGAAATTTTTTTGCAGAAAAATTTTATACTGAAAATTTTCTTTAACAAAATTTAATAGCAAAAGTTTTCTTTAAAAAAAATGTTATACCAAAAATTTTCTTTCAAGAAATTTTATACCGAAAATTTTCTTTAACAAAACTTTATACGGAAAATTTTCTTTAAAAATATTTTATTTAACAAAATTTACTATTTAGTGAAAAAATCTTTTAAAAAATTTTTAACCAAAAATTTTCTTAAAAAAAGAAAAAAATTTATACGGAAAATTTTCTTTAAAAAAATTTTATACGGAAAATTTTCTTTAAAAAAATTTTATACCGAAAATTTTCTTTAGAAAAATTTTACACCGAAAATTTTTTGCGGAAAAATTTTAAACCGAAAATTTTCTTTAACAAAATTTTATACCGAAAATTTTCTTTGAAAAAATTTTATCGGAAAATTTTCATTAAAAAAATTTTTATACCGAAAATTTTCTTTCGAAAAATTTTACATCGAAATTTTTTTGCAGAAAAATTTTATACCGAAAATTTTCTTTAACAAAATTTAATAGCGAAAATTTTCTTTAAAAAAATGTTATACCAAAAATTTTCTTTTAAGAAATTTTATACCGAACATTTTCTTTAACAAAACTTCATACGGAAAATTTTCTTTAAAAAAAATTTATTTAACAAAATTTACTAGTGAAAAAATCTTTTAAAAAATTTTTAACCAAAAATTTTCTTAAAAAAAAAATTTTATACGGAAAATTTTCTTAAAAAAAATTTTATACCGAAAATTTTCTTAAAAAAAATTTTATACCGAAAATTTTCTTTAGAAAAATTTTACACCGAAAATTTTTTGCGGAAAAATTTTAAACCGAAAATTTTCTTTAACAAAATTTTATACCGAAAATTTTCTTTAACAAAATTTTATACCGAAAATTTTCTTTAACAAAATTTTATACCAAAAATTTTTTTTTAGAAAAATTTTACACCGAAAATTTTTTGTGGAAAAATTGTATACCGAAAATTTTCTTTAACAAAATTTAATAGCGAAAATGTTCTTTAAGAAAATGTTATACCAATAATTTTCTTTCAAGAAATTTTATACCCAAAATTTTCTTTAACAAAACTTTATACGGAAAATTTTCTTTAAAAAAATTTTATTTAACAAAAGTTACTAGTGAAAAAATTTTTAACCAAAAATTTTCTTAAAAAAAATTTTTATACGGAAAATTTTCTTTAAAAAAATGTTAATCCGGAAAATTTTCTTTAAAAAAATTTTACACCGAAAATTATTTGAGGAAAAATTTTATACCAAAAATTTTCTTTAAAAAGTTTTATACCGAAAATTTTCTTTAACAAAATTTAATATCAAAAATTTTCTTTTAAAAAAATGTAATACCAAACATTTTCTTTAAAAAAATTTTATACCAAAAATTTTCTTAAAAAAAATTTTATACGGAAGATTTTCTTTAAAAAAATTGTATACCGAAATTTTTCTTTCAAACTATTTTATACCAAGATTTTCTATATAATTTGGAAAATTTTCCTTAAAAAATATACCGAAAATTTTCTTAAAAAAAATTTGTTTATCAAAAATTTTCTTTGAAAAATATTTTATACTGAAAATTTTTTATCAAAAATGTATAACAAAAATTTTCTACATAAAATAGCCATAGCCATAGCCATTTCTGGAACATATTTCTTAAGAAAAGCTAAGGATAGGACAACATTTCTATAGAAAAGTTGACGTTAGGAAGACTTTTCTATAAAAACTAGATCTAGACTTGAACTATACAACTTTCTTTATTGAAAATGTTTGTTGGGTGTTAGACCAAGGGAAATTTCAGATAATGAAGCGAAGAAAAATTTCATCAAAACGAAAATGAAATACAAAAAATATAAAGAAATAATGATACGTGACACTTGTTTGTATTTGTTCATGAATAAAAAAAAAACATGTACACACATACATGTGTAAGTGCAAAGAATTATAACAGAATCCATGTTTGATCTAACAATAGCGAGGGTGGTATGAAAAGGACTTTCGACTTTGAGATATTGTAGTTTAAAGCTTTTGTATGTTAATTTTGTCAAGGGGTGTCATATATAAAATCGCAAAAAGATAAAGATATCAACCCGTTTTTAAGTTTAACAAAGTTTTTACTACCATCTTAAAAACGGGCTATGCCCGCCAATATCGAATTTGATGCAGAAAACATTCGCTTTTTTCACTTTAGGGTCTACTTTCCACTTTAGGTGCTATAAAATATATGTTTCTGCTAAGGCGTTTCGAAAAACTTTAAACAACTTTTTCTCTGGCCCTCGTTCAAAGTACACTACACATTTTATTTCACTTTTGACATGTTCATTTTTATGCTTTCTATCACCTGGCCTCATCCCCCAACATTTCTTATTGTTGATTTTGAAATTAAATAAATTTGACATTCAGTAATGAATGTTGAAAGGCTCATGGGGTTTCTTTTAAATTTAAAATGTTTTCTTTTTAATTTAACACTAAAATAAAGGCATTCAAAATTTTCAAAATATTTTTCTTTTCAATTTTGCAATTATTCACAACTTAATTGTTAACCTGAAAGTTTGGGTTTATAAATCATAAACATAATTCAAGTTAATTATTTTCTAAACTTTTTCAAGCTTCATAAATCACAGTCAAATGCATTTTACTCGCTATTACACCCCAAAAAAAAATTGTGAAAACTCTTTCACTTAAGGGAGAAAGCAGTGCATTCAACACTAATAATTCAACTGAAAAGGCAGTAACAGGCAAAAACCAACACCAATAATAAACCATAAATGTGTTGGCTAGGGAAAGCTAAAGCACTATGGGGCAATAGAGAGTAAGATGCTCTTAAAATATCAAGAATAAGTAAAATTCTACTTTAATTGGAGCTTCAGCTAGTTTTTATAAGTATGTCTGTGTAATCGCCGCTCTTTCTTTTTCTACTTTAAATCCCTTTCGATCCTACCCCTTACACTCATCCTTGCAACCTACCCCTCCGCATTATTGAGTGTGAAAAATGTTTAAATTGTTTCTCGCTCAGCCTTTAATCGTATCGTATCCTAGTGAAATATCCTCTAAAACGTATAAATTTCAACAAATAAATTTCTATGTACAAACAATAGCGTAGAAATTCTGTTGCCACTGAGATGGTAATAAATCTTAATACATCTCTAGCCAACAACAACAACAAACGAACATTTCATACAATTATACAACCAACAGCAGCAACAGAAGTGGCAGCAATAGCAACACAATCAAACAAAACACTTTCTGCACTTAACAAATATACGCCCTTTCAAAAAACCAGAAGGGAAAACTACCAAACTTATCTGTGTTATGGGCAAAAGGGTACCAAAGGGTGCGGGGCAAGTGCAATATCAAATAAATCTACCATATGGTTTAGAAAAAGGGAAATTTGCAATGTTGGAGTTAGATTGTCAAGTATCCTTTAAGCTATGAGAACAGGGATATAATTTAATGTTTGTCTACGAGGGCAGCATGAAAAGGGGGTAAAACGGAAATAAGAAAATTTTCAAAAATTTCCCATTTTTATAGGAAATTTTTCAAAAATTTCCTATTTTTATAGGAAATTTTTCAAAAATTTCCTATTTTTATAGGAAATTTTTCAAAAATTTCCTATTTTTATAGGAAATTTTTCAAAAATTTCCTATTTTTATAGGAAATTTTTCAAAAATTTCCTATTTTTATAGGAAATTTTTCAAAAATTTCCTATTTTTATAGGAAATTTTTCAAAAATTTCCTATTTTTATAGGAAATTTTTCAAAAATTTCCTATTTTTATAGGAAATTTTTCAAAAATTTCCTATTTTTATAGGAAATTTTTCAAAAATTTCCTATTTTTATAGGAAATTTTTCAAAAATTTCCTATTTTTATAGGAAATTTTTCAAAAATTTCCTCTTTTTATAGGAAATTTTTCAAAAATTTCCTATTTTTATAGGAAATTTTTCAAAAATTTCCTATTTTTATAGGAAATTTTTCAAAAATTTCCTATTTTTATAGGAAATTTTTCAAAAATTTCCTATTTTTATAGGAAATTTTTCAAAAATTTCCTATTTTTATAGGAAATTTTTCAAAAATTTCCTATTTTTATAGGAAATTTTTCAAAAATTTCCTATTTTTATAGGAAATTTTTCAAAAATTTCCTATTTTTATAGGAAATTTTTCAAAAATTTCCTATTTTTATAGGAAATTTTTCAAAAATTTCCTATTTTTATAGGAAATTTTTCAAAAATTTCCTATTTTTATAGGAAATTTTTCAAAAATTTCCTATTTTTATAGGAAATTTTTCAAAAATTTCCTATTTTTATAGGAAATTTTTCAAAAATTTCCTATTTTTATAGGAAATTTTTCAAAAATTTCCTATTTTTATAGGAAATTTTTCAAAAATTTCCTATTTTTATAGGAAATTTTTCAAAAATTTCCTATTTTTATAGGAAATTTTTCAAAAATTTCCTATTTTTATAGGAAATTTTTCAAAAATTTCCTATTTTTATAGGAAATTTTTCAAAAATTTCCTATTTTTATAGGAAATTTTTCAAAAATTTCCTATTTTTATAGGAAATTTTTCAAAAATTTCCTATTTTTATAGGAAATTTTTCAAAAATTTCCTATTTTTATAGGAAATTTTTCAAAAATTTCCTATTTTTATAGGAAATTTTTCAAAAATTTCCTATTTTTATAGGAAATTTTTCAAAAATTTCCTATTTTTATAGGAAATTTTTCAAAAATTTCCTATTTTTATAGGAAATTTTTCAAAAATTTCCTATTTTTATAGGAAATTTTTCAAAAATTTCCTATTTTTATAGGAAATTTTTCAAAAATTTCCTATTTTTATAGGAAATTTTTCAAAAAATTCCTATTTTTATAGGAAATTTTTCAAAAAATTCCTATTTTTATAGGAAATTTTTCAAAAATTTCCTATTTTTATAGGAAATTTTTCAAAAATTTCCTATTTTTATAGGAAATTTTTCAAAAATTTCCTATTTTTATAGGAAATTTTTCAAAAATTTCCTATTTTTATAGGAAATTTTTCAAAAATTTCCTATTTTTATAGGAAATTTTTCAAAAATTTCCTGTTTTTATAGGAAATTTTTCAAAAATTTCCTATTTTTATAGGAAATTTTTCAAAAATTTCCTGTTTTTATAGGAAATTTTTCAAAAATTTCCTATTTTTATAGGAAATTTTTCAAAAATTTCCTATTTTTATAGGAAATTTTTCAAAAATTTCCTATTTTTATAGGAAATTTTTCAAAAATTTCCTATTTTTATAGGAAATTTTTCAAAAATTTCCTATTTTTATAGGAAATTTTTCAAAAATTTCCTATTTTTATAGGAAATTTTTCAAAAATTTCCTATTTTTATAGGAAATTTTTCAAAAATTTCCTATTTTTATAGGAAATTTTTCAAAAATTTCCTATTTTTATAGGAAATTTTTCAAAAATTTCCTATTTTTATAGGAAATTTTTCAAAAATTTCCTATTTTTATAGGAAATTTTTCAAAAATTTCCTATTTTTATAGGAAATTTTTCAAAAATTTCCTATTTTTATAGGAAATTTTTCAAAAATTTCCTATTTTTATAGGAAATTTTTCAAAAATTTCCTATTTTTATAGGAAATTTTTCAAAAATTTCCTATTTTTATAGGAAATTTTTCAAAAATTTCCTATTTTTATAGGAAATTTTTCAAAAATTTCCTATTTTTATAGGAAATTTTTCAAAAATTTCCTATTTTTATAGGAAATTTTTCAAAAATTTCCTATTTTTATAGGAAATTTTTCAAAAATTTCCTATTTTTATAGGAAATTTTTCAAAAATTTCCTATTTTTATAGGAAATTTTTCAAAAATTTCCTATTTTTATAGGAAATTTTTCAAAAATTTCCTATTTTTATAGGAAATTTTTCAAAAATTTCCTATTTTTATAGGAAATTTTTCAAAAATTTCCTATTTTTATAGGAAATTTTTCAAAAATTTCCTATTTTTATAGGAAATTTTTCAAAAATTTCCTATTTTTATAGGAAATTTTTCAAAAATTTCCTATTTTTATAGGAAATTTTTCAAAAATTTCCTATTTTTATAGGAAATTTTTCAAAAATTTCCTATTTTTATAGGAAATTTTTCAAAAATTTCCTATTTTTATAGGAAATTTTTCAAAAATTTCCTATTTTTATAGGAAATTTTTCAAAAATTTCCTATTTTTATAGGAAATTTTTCAAAAATTTCCTATTTTTATAGGAAATTTTTCAAAAATTTCCTATTTTTATAGGAAATTTTTCAAAAATTTCCTATTTTTATAGGAAATTTTTCAAAAATTTCCTATTTTTATAGGAAATTTTTCAAAAATTCCTATTTTTATAGGAAATTTTTCAAAAATTTCCTATTTTTATAGGAAATTTTTCAAAAATTTCCTATTTTTATAGGAAATTTTCAAAAATTTCCTATTTTTATAGGAAATTTTTCAAAAATTTCCTATTTTTATAGGAAATTT